>VZTO01005234.1:865-12199 GCA_013400615.1 Syrrhaptes paradoxus | reverse complement strand
CCCATGGCAGGGGGTTGGAACTCTGTGATCTTTAAGGTCCTTTTCAACTCTAACCATTCTATCATTCTATGATTCTATAGGAATGTGCAGGATTTTCATAGTTTGTCACTTTGCTAAAAGATGGAATACATAAATTCAAGGTTTTAGAGGTTAGGAAAGGGTTTCCCTCAGGTGTCCTGTACTTTGGGAGGTATATAAACATTGAACTATATATAAAGTATAACATTTCCTCTCACAATAAGGTTTTTTAAGAAGATGGCCTTAGCTCTGTGCCTTATGAGGAGTTCAGTCTTGTGCCAGATGATGTGTTTTAGAAAGCAATGCTGAGTTGAAGTGGTTTAGGGAGATGCAGGTACAGACAGATCCTGCACGGATCAGCCAGGTTATAACGGTGGCATGTTGGGAAAGACAGAATAACAAAACTGCAGGAGTGTAAGAACTTCCCTGTTGAAGTTCTCGGTACCTTAGCTCTTCTTAAATCCTACTCAGTGTATCATAGGGTACATTCAGCAAAAGATTAGGGAATTTCTTGCATGGATCTCAGCCACACAAAACCTGGAGGTTGTCTCTTACTCAGTGCCATCCAACCCTAGAATTGCCACCTAAATTCAGGTGGTCTCTCAGTTTTTCCATGTGGCTAGAATTTTGATTGTACATCTGTACCTGCCTAACTGAGCAGCTGAGTACCCATCTTCCCGTTAAATTTCATCAGAAGTATCAGGTAACACATTCCTTTCTCATCTCTTATGAAAGGCTCAGTGTGGCAGGCCTGCATATAGGAACCTACAGCTTAGAGCACTCTCCCACAGGGAAGCACCCACATACTAAACTCACTTCATCTGAAAGGACTTAGTGCTGCTCACCACATTTTGACTCATCTGGATGGCAATACATGCCCTTGTCTCATCTTTGTCCTTTCCTACTAAGGACAGTTAAAGAAGTTGTAAGTGTTGTAAGCCTTGCTAACATAAGACTTCCATTTGTCACAGTTTCCCTCAATGTATCTTCCTTTTCTACCTGAAAACATTGTCTAGAGCAATCCAGAAATGCCAGACGTGAATTTTGCTTGTGTGTATCAAACCTACCCCACATGCACAAGCCAGCTGTCCAGGGCAAATGCAGTAATTTCAAAGCTTCTTGGAGGCATCTGGCCTCCTATGCACATGGCATACACATTTCTTGCATGGAAAAGGCAAGGCAGCAGACTCATGTGCATGCATAAATGTGTGAGCGTGTCTAAATTCTTTTGTCTAGGTTAGGCAACTTTATGTTCCAGGCTCATGATCCCATGTGCCCAGAGCTGGGACTGCCATCAAAGCTCCAGAGAGACTGAAATGGCTCCTGTCAGTGTGTTACTTCTTGCAGGTTCTGGGTGAGCTCTGCAGACACGGCCTCTCCTGTCCCTTTCTAAAGAGCCCAGTGCCTGCACTTGACCTAGCCGTAGATGTCCACCTGCACTTTCAGGTACTTTTTTGCATAAATACCTCTGAAAGACTAGTCTCAATCCCTGTACAAGCTCTGATGAAATCCCAGACTATGTAAAGACCTAAGGCAAAGTGGTTAGACTTGCAGTTCTACCGATCATGAGAGTGGCAGTCCGCTGCACAGGCTCTCTAGAAGATCACACCAGTCTTATTCAGGTGCTTTAATGGGGAATTAAGTCTCAAATTTTAGACATCAGCAGTTTAATGTTGTGGTCACAGTTTTGTGTGCATATTGCAGAATTCATGGATAAGACATTGAATAGAAAGGTTTTTATCCCCTAGTTGTCTTAGAAATCATGTTTCATTAGAGCAGTGCAAAATGTTCACAATGAAACACCAGACCACACAAAAGTCACCTGGTGTGGAGTTTTGTTACAAAGTAGTAACGCAAACCATATTTATCAAAAGATTTGTTTAGCATTGCGGAACTCCTGAATGACCTGAACTCAATTTTAAGCATATATGGTGTGTGGCTTTGGATCAGAATCATGCAAAATTCATAGCTTTGCATGGTTTTGATGTGAGGTGTGAATAAACACCAGGTGAAGCACAGCAATTTCAACTGAGTTCCAATTTGATCAGGATCCGATCCTCAGCCGGTGTTAATCGGTGTAGCTCCATTGAAGCCAGTATTTTGATCTGTTGTGGAGCTACACCAATTTACTCTAGCTGAGGAGCTGATTGAAATTTTCAGTTTGCTCGAGCCTGAAAGTCAAAGTCTAACTCAGTGGGTGTGAAACTATTTGGATCAAAATGAAAGAAAATGTTTGGACAAATGCTTGTGAAGTAAAAGTAGTTCTATACTTTGCAGCTGTAAGGTCGCAGCCCTGAAATATATATTCCTAATGTTATAACCATAAGTTAAAATCCATCATTACTATTTTGCTAACCAGTAAAATGAGTTTTACTAAATTTACCTTGTGACATAAGTTTAAAAGGAAAAAAAGGTATTTCACCTCAAGTCCTGTAATAATCCCAAATCAAACAAGTTTTGGAGATAGCTAAGAAAACTCATGACCTTGATTGAAAAGGAGTGCCTGAGAAACTTGTAATTTGTTTTTGTACTTATATGTTTTATATATAACTGTAAAGGCAACAAAGGTATGCAAGTAATACATGGGACCACAAAGATGATCCTAAAAACAACTTTTTCCAGGGCAGCACCGGAGACAACTTAAAAGTGACATCTTTAACTTGCATTTCAGTTCTGTTTCCTTTGTTTATTGTTTCCTTTCCAACAACTCCATCAATTCAGAGGACAACTTTCCATTGACTTGCCCTTTTCCCTGACTATACTACTAAAGAGAGAATAGAGAGCTAGTAGGGCAACGGACTGTGTCTCTAAAAGGTTGCTAGTGTTTGCCACAGAAAAAGAAGGGTGACGCGCATCTATTATTGATGGTCAGTGCTGCATCCATATTCATAAATCAAAGAATGTTTCTGGGTACTGGGATTTGATCAACTGTACAGGTGAAGTACTACAGCTGCCCCAGCATGGTTTTAGGCCTGAGCTACTTAATACTGACAGAAAATTTGGGGCTGTTCAGCCTGGAGAAGAGAAGGCTCTGGGGAGACCTTATAGCAGCCTTCCAGTACCTGAATGGGGCTACAGGAGAGATGGGGAGGCACTCTGCATCAGGGAGTTCCATGATACCACAAGGGATAATTATTTTAAGCTGAGAGAGGCTAGACTTAAATTAGATATTAGAAAGAATTTTTTTCCTGTGAGGGTGGTGAGGCACTGGAACAGGTTGCCCAGAGAAGCTGTGGATGCCCCATCCCTGGAGGTGTTCAAGGCCAGGCTGGATGAGGCTTTGAGCAACCTGGGCTAGTGGAGGGTGTCCCTGCCCATGGCAGGGGGTTGGAACTTGATGATCCCTAAGGCCCCTTCCTACCCAAACCATTCTAGGATTCTAATTTCTAGGCACAGTGCAGCAGTCGGCAAGCACCAGTGACCATTTCTAAATCATCTGTTACGTGCAGCCCTGTGCTTGCAGGATGAGAGAATTCAATAATATGGGCACGGTCCAGGACATGCCACATGTTTACAGCAACCGGGATCGTTCTGGCATGCTTGAATTACTAGTGCAGATATAGCCATTGTGTCTTATTCTTGGTCTGCCAGCAATCTTATGCATTCCTCTTGTTTTGCTCTCCTTTCAGATTCTTATGTTTGTTTTAGCCTTGTTTTATTTATCTAACAACTTCTGGTCACCACATGGCTTAAGCAGCATCAGTTCGGATGTGTTGTCATGTGTGTTTGTTGCGCTTCTTAGAAAGATAAATTTTAGGATGTATTTATATCTTTTGGAATCTGCTAAAAAAATGCAAACCCTTCTCAAGAGACTAGCATTTCTTGCCTTTCGTACGGACTATTTCAAGATACTAAATATAGGTGTTTTTAGAGTACAATATAGAAGAAAAATGAAGGTAGATTTCTAGTATGAAAAGAATCCTCTTGGAAAATGTATTAAAACTAAAAAAGGATGATGAGGAAATCTATTTTTCTCAGTGGAACAGGCGAAAACTCAGTTAGGATTAACCCTGGTAAAACACACTATAACTGCTTTCTCGCTTTGTCAATATTTCTGTTCCTTTTCCATTTCTTTAATTATAAAAGTGTTTAAGGTCTTATGTGCTGAATCTTTAACAATTTCTTATGTCATTGCTTTTGCTTATTAGTAACATATAGGAGGAAGAACATATACAAATATCAAAGCTTTTATGGGAAGTGTGGAAATGAATACCAAAAACTTCCCACAAATTTTGAAATCTGAACTGTGTCTTGGCTTTGCAAATGACTTGTGGGGAACTATTTTTTTTTCTCTAAAATAAACAGCTGCCAGCATTTACCAAAACTGTAAGGTTTTATGGTAAATGAAGGGGGGGGGGGGGTGGACTTTCCATTAGCATATTCCATTTGGTCACTTTTCACTGGAAAAATAATAGTAAACTCTTTCCAGAGAACTCTTCCATTACAAAATAGAGAAGATCCTGCCACAGACACAGCCTATGCAGTGAGAAATATCTTTTAAACTGAGTGCAGAGTTGAGACGATGATGAACTAGGAGAGTAGTTTGGTGTGGGATCATTTCCAGGTGTAGAACTGCTTCTATTTTGCCCCTATCTGAGAACACATTAGGAAAAAGTAACAAGGTCCCTTTCCACCCTATTTACTCATCCTGTTCATACTTGGCAACACTTAGGCTAAATGTCATGGATGTTAAGCTGTAGTAGGCTAGATAAACAGCTCTGAATGTGGTGAAGTTTGAAAAAGAAATCTGTTGTGAGACTGGGAATCCTCAAACTCATCTCTTTTCCCCAGAGTAGGTGAAAGAGGGAGAGATAGATCCTGTAGAGAGGAGTGGAAATAAAGAATGAGCTTTAAAGAGTGAGAAGAGTGTCAAGAGGAATCCCCCAAGACATCTCATTAGAACAGAAACCACTGGAGAGGAGGGACGATCCAGTGGTCGACGAAAGGTCCAGGCTGAGAGCTGGGAGATCTGTGGCAGCCTGAAGTAGTTCCTGGAACGTTGGCTGCTTGCCTGTCTCCCTGTTTGGGGTGAGGTTTAAGACCCAGACCTGCCAAATTCTGTGTGCAGCTCTGTGCTGCTTTGTGAGTTGGGACTTGGAGTTCTGACTCAGTGCCAAGGGCCTGTATGCTCTGCACCTACTGAAATATTTGGGGTATTGTCAGGCATTGTCAACTTATTCTTGGGGTGTGTTCATACAGAGCAATTCTTGCTAGGATTACATTAAAAATATCATTTTAAGAGGTGTTGTGAAAAAGATCACTGGCTGAAAAGTTAATTTCCTGCCCAAATGAATGACGCCTGCAAGGTAAAATAAATGTATTTAAAGAAATGGGCTATCTAAATCCGTCTATTTCAAAAAGAGTTTACTTTTGTCAATAAGGCAGAATCTTGTGAATCTACACACTTCATAATTTGCACATAAGGTTAGCAGTTTTTCCCCACTTGTTGGCAATGATTTAATAGCAGAGAGCTGTAGCAAGGGCTCACATTACCGGGAGTATATTATATTACACAATATACTGCAGCATATTTACAGAAGAACCTTATTAATTTGTATTAATGTGAACCCACCCACTGTAAATGGCTGCTTCCCCCCCCCCCCCTTTTTTTATTTTAATGCCACAGCGAGGAGCACATTTTAACTCAGCATCCTGAACAAGTAGCAAAGTGGTATGATCACAGAAGTGTGGAAGGGACCAGATGTCAGAAATCTTCTTTTTAGGTCCGCATGAGGACAACATTTTTCTCCATGCTATTGGATTATTAGTCAGGAGACCCATGTTCTGCTCCTGAATCAGGAACTGATTTGCTGTGTGACTAAGTAACACTTAATCTTTCTTATTCAGTTCTGCAACAGTCTGTGAAATGACGATAAGGCTTTGCTATCCTTTGCTTTAAGGTCTTGTGTACAGTTTGCATGAGGTAGCATTATTTGCTTTTAAGATGCATCCAGTGATTGCTCACAAAGCAGTTTGGTTAGAATCACTGAAAACTGGAGTGGCTTAAAATGCTTTTGCATGGGATGTAAGAGGAATGAGAATTTGGTGCTGGTACCTGAAAGACTGTCTACATGAAATTTGAGACAAAATCCAAATTAAGTTGTATAGAAGGCAGTTGTCTTTAGTTAAAACAAACTGGTTCTTGAATTCAGAGTCAGTTAGGAAACATTTTTATTCATCTGGACAATGATTAAGAAAGAATAGGTAATAACAGAACCTGGCTATATATTATACTCCCTAATTTTAATGAGGAGATGATATTTATTCCATCTAAAAAGGTGTTGCTAGCTAATTACATGATTGAAAATTTGGCTTTGCATTATCTGAGCTTGTACAGCAAACTTGACCTTGTGTTACATAGTATTTTAAATAGGATTACTCTGAAGTAGAGAGCAACTAATTAAGAGATGGCAGGTTTCCAGTTTCCAGTTGATGACCTGCTGCTGCTGCTGCTGCTTCTTGCTGTCCCCAGGGTGGGTAGAGCAACACGATCCCCCTCTCTGGGATGTACAGAATGTTCTGTGGTGTTCAAGTCAGGCCCTCCATGGAAATTTAGCATTCTCTTGCATCCTCAGTGCTTTTCATGCGCTCTAGCTGGGGAAAACTGCCAGAAAGCCAAACCAAACATTTTAATGGGTTTCCTTAGGCCCTACCTCCACATCTTGTTGAAAAATTAAAGCACACAATCATGGGTGGGTCTGTTGAAGCAAGCAGGCACTATTATTCCCAGTTTTCAAGGTTGTTTTTCAGTCCACGGATCCAGTCAATTAAGGAAGAGCACGTCTAAACTCTTCTCTGAAATTTCTCATGAAAAAACCCAGTCCAAGAATACTTTCCAAATACCACTCAGCAACTGCAGCAAGAAATCAGAAAGGTAGACGTTTTGCTAGGAGCATGAGTATCACGGAAACTTTGCAGTTTGGTGTTATTGATGACACAGTTTCAGATGAAAAGGTCCAGTAATACCTTCATTCCTCATTTCACTCCCACAGTTTGAATTAATAATACACTTAGAACAAAGTCTTGTCAGAATTTTTTACTCATTATGGGTAGATAAGAATATAAATCCTACAACTAATGTGTCTGCTGTGGCAGCTTGGAGTTCAGTGCAGTTTAGCCACCTAAATATTTGCCCAAATTTTCAGATTAAGTTTTCAGTCCACACTTTGCTCTGCTAAATTATAGGTTTATCTTCACTTGACCAGCTACTTGCAGATTGTGCACATGTCCTCAAACAAGCTTTAAATAATTTCTTGGCTGCCATGCAGATATGTCTTTAACCCCTGCACAGCAATGCCAGACCGTAAGCTTCTTTGCTGATGCAGTTTTATTGCATTCTTTCTGCATTCTCATCTTTGATCTAGAAAGATCATCCTGGCTGGATAGGAAGTTAGTTCAGGGTGTATATTTAGTTCATGTTATAAAAATTAGTCTTAAACATTTCAAGACATGTACATACCTAAGAGCAATTAAAGGGATTTTATTTCCCTACCCTTTAAAGAGATTAAACAGTAGATGCCAATTGTGCCAAAATGTTTTTCTAGTACAAGCTCTGCAGGAGCCAAAAAATACAAGACATCTTCAGCCAGAGGCATTGCCAAGTACAAGCATTCAAAATAAAACTGTAATGTGATTGGGTTGCATGGCACAATTTAATCTGAGGACAAATTTGCAGAATTTCCTGGCTGAAAGCCCTGGTCTACATAGTTCTGCATGACACTAATCTCTGAAATCACTCCATGCTAGGATTTAAAACCCTATTATTTTTTGGCGTGAATGAGGAGGAGGGATGGTTCCTATTCCTTTTGTACTTATATACCTTTTGTACCTAAATATTACATTGCTCCCCAACATTTATGATGAAACTTACTTCTTGCACTGTTACTGTCTTATACAGTGTTTTCCAAATGCTCATCTTTCTTGACTTATTGTTAGTCATAGACATCCCTGAATTATGTGAATCCCTGAATTATATGAAGTAATAACTGCAATTCACTATATTCAATATATTACTTTAAGAAGGGTGTCCTAATTCTTAAAATATGTATAGGAGACAGATAGAGAGGGGAATAAAATGATTTGGTTTTACTTCTGCATTGGCAGAAAGGGCGATGCTCCAATCTTGTTCTAAAAGTCAATCTCCCTCGAATATGCTTTAAACTATGGGCTGAGCTCTGCCCATGTGAATGCTTTAGAGCCCTCAGTTCACAACTACCTAGAGGCTCCTGGAACTGTTAAAGACTCATTTTGTTCCTTCAAAGTGGAAAAAGAAGCCTGGCCCAAATTAAGCTAGGAGCGCTGTTCCCAAGGCATACCAAGCTTTATGGGACTTCAAGCACAGTATTTCAAACTCTTAATTCAGAAGTACAGGAGAAAGCAATCGCCACTATATTATGCTTCTTTTTCTAAACAATCCAGTATGTTTTCTTTCTGTGTAAATGTGATGCAGCTGGTTCCAGTACCATATTTACAGTAAATATCCTTTTTGGTAAACTAAGGGCTTATTGAGGCAGTACAGTAATAATGTGTTAAAGGATTTAATCCACTTTTTGAACAGTTGCTAAGCATGTATTTTTTTGAATGAATGAATGACCTGAATATGTAGGACAAAATCTTGGCAATGCAAAGGATCAGAAATGAGCCAATGTTTATATTTTTAATCCACTGCTTATGAAAGAATTGTGGGTCTTGAAGGAATCCTGACTTCGCTTGAATTTAGCAAAGTAAGATCTAAGGGCTCTTCTGTGATTAATTTCTTCAGGAGTTCAAATTAAAATATGGAACTTTCAGCCAGAACATATTGCTTAAATTTAATGAATTAATTAGACAGAAAAATGTTAAAATGTATGGAATGAGAATTACGTTCTTCCCTTCTTTAACAATGTTAAGAAAATGGACTAGTGTATGGTTTCTATCATTGATGGTCTGTTTTAAACATCATTTTATCCTGGTTGTTTTTTTTCTGCATTGTTTTAGATTAAACAATATTCTTAAGTAAAGATGATGGCCGTTACAGTCTGTTTTCTTCAAAGAGATTTCTTGCATATATTCCACCATGCAGATTCAAGTAAATTTGGAAGAAAATTCTTCTAGAGCCTGCTTAACTATAGCCATATTCACTTATATGACACTAAATTACCTGAGAAACCTGTTTGTCAGAGGAGCTTAAGTAGAAAACTAATGTTAGCTTACAGGGAGCCTTAAGAGCCTTTTAAGGAGCTCAAAAGTGTATAAAACAAAAAGCTGACCCCTTACTTCAACACTTTTTCAGTTATACCAATATGACTCTTTAATGTTGAGTTCACCTTAATTTCAGACTAGTGAGGCACTAATTTAGAGAGCCTGAGGGCTGTTTTGGTCCTTAGATTTGAACACCTTACATCAGAGTTCCTTTTGCCAGGTTAAAATTACTGAAAGGTAACAGACTCGTAGCTGGGTCAGATGGCAAGGCGGCATCCTTTGCTGTGCAAGGCTGCATACTTATCCCACAGAAATTGGTCAGCCTAGTTATTCTTTTGCTCCTGCCTCTAATTTACAGAAGACTTCACTTCAACAATGAAAAAGGTGCTTGTGTAATATGGCCTTTCTCCTCAGAGAGCTGACGGGCCTCTAGAACCAAGAATTTTGTCCAGCATTTATCCTTCCAGGTGAGTTTATCAGACAGAAACATAGGAATGGAAGCGAAGTCTTGAGTTATCTATTCAAGTTCTTCAGTATAGCTACCATGCATTTTCATAGTTCGTTACATTTCTCTGAGAGCTGTTACGTTTTTTGCCTCTTTACTCTGGAACAGATCTACCATCAGAAGGCTATTGCTGTGATGGCTAGACACCATCTTTCAGTTTCCAGCCTCAGGTAATTTATGACCAGTGCTTGCTAACTTATTATTGTGCCAGGACTGTCTGTTGGCTTATATAACTATTCTGCTTTCCTGATGTTTACTTGTCCACCCCAAATTAATTTTATAAGGCTACACCACCACAACTAGATTATTAATTCCTCTGGCTACCCTAGTGTGCCATCTCTACATCTGTTCTAGTTATGAATTAATTTTCCTTGAACATAAATTGTATGCAGTATTACAGATGAGGTCTCCCAAAGGTTTCACAGTTGGACACTAAGAATTTGCTACTCTTCCTCTAACGTTATCTCAACAAAGCATTGCTTTTTGTAGCCTCCTGCAGTTATCTGGTAGTTCCAGAGCAGATTCTACTGAGTCTTTTCCAAACGACAGTTTCAGTTCTTAGCCTTCAATGCATATATTATTGTTTTCAGTACTGAATATAATCTAATCTCAGTTCGGAAACAGCTGATTCTTTCCGTGGGTTTTCCTTGTCCTTTTGTCCATTGATATATGCCTCTTTGTGTTGCCTGCAGACTCCATAAGGGTACTCCCATGTTCTAGAGGCAGGGCATTAATCAGAATAGAAAACAAAATAAATCCTTTGTGAAACTGTTCATAACCACACCTCCCTTCTGACTCTTTCAGTTTTATACACTATTCTCTACATTTTTATGTTCTTTCCATTTTAACATGTTGGGCTTCATGCTAACGTGCTTTATTTAGAAAGTACACTCTGTTTACTGGGCATCTTTCCCCCTGGCAGGTGTCTAGCAAATAACTGAAAAATCTATTAGCAGACTTTTTATCTTTTTAATTAAGCCTAGCCTAGGCAGTGCATCAGTTTTACTGTTAGCTGTAGTAAGAGAGGTGACGTCAGCATTCATGCTGAGCTGGTTTTGGTTTTGGAATGGGGATTTAATTGGTTTGCCCATAAATGACTTGGGTTTTGTGTTTTTAAAATTGATGTTTTATTTAGCACACTAAGTGAGAAAACATTCAAAACACATCTTCTAATTAAAAATTATGCTGAGGCTCTCAACAATTTACAGATGTTCCACATTTTGGTCAAGTATCATCCCAGATTTTGACAGATAGCATAATGCTCAGATGAAGTGCTGAGACTATCTTGTCCTATACTGTCAGAGGAGCCAAGTCCAGGGTAAATTGTGTTTTTCTTGCAGTGAACACAATTTTGTTGCTGTTGTTTGTTTCTTAGCAGCATGAGCTCACATGTGTCCATGTCTTTTAAGGCAGAAGTGCACCAAGATGGTCACTGAATGGCAGTTTAATGGAAAACCTCCAGAATTTGGGATACTGGCTCTGTCACCTCCACAATGAGTCTGCTTTCTCTTACGGCTGTGCATGTCAGAGTGTACAAACAGCTAGCTGGCTACAGCTGCAGGTCTCTTACCCAGCACCACACTGGGAAAAGCATCAAAATGCGGTCCAGCATCTGAAAAAAAAATTCTTGT
>VZTO01005233.1:0-19315 GCA_013400615.1 Syrrhaptes paradoxus | reverse complement strand
GAGAAGCAGTGGGGTGCACCCATCCTCTCCCCGGCAGCCAAGGAGCCACGCCAGGGCTCAACACAGCCCCGGAGGACGGGAAAGCCCAGTCCCATGCTCCAAGAGCATCCCTGTCCTACTGCAGGCACAGTGGGAACAGGGACACCAGAGCACCCAGTGACAGTCCCCCCTCCCCAGGGCAGGACCCGCCAGCCCAGCCTGGCAGCATCCTGGCCCCATGGGGCGCTGGGGACGGGGCACGGGGCCAGCCCGGCGCTGCCACCGCACACAAAGGCTCCTTGTTTCCCCCCCCTGCTCCCAGGAGGGGCTGGAGCTGCTCAGCCTGGGCCAGGCAGGCGTGTCCCGGGAGGCGGTGGGCAGCCCCCGTTGTCCCTTATGCCCCCGCAGCACCCTGTGCCTCGGCAGCGTGGGAGAACATCGTGGCAGCCACACCGAGGCTGGCTCATGCCACTGCGGCCAGCTGCCAGCTCTCCCTGCGTCACCATGGGACAGCCACCATCCCCAGGGTCCCCAGAGCTCTCCTGCTGCCCCCCAACCCTTTCCCATCCCTGGCATGTCAGAGGTGGCAGACGCTGCCCGTCCCACGGCTGTGGCCTTGCCTTTCTCCTGCAAAGCCAAACAGGTCCTGCAGGAGCAGCGGCAGGTCCCCGGCGAGCAGTGTGCCGAGGAGCTGCGTCCTCCAGCTGGGTGCCACGGTCCCGGAAAACCCCAGCACCAGCCGGCACCTCTCCGTGCCACTACACACCACTGTGCCACCAGCCTTGCTGCCACCACAGCCGCACGAACGCCCCAGGTGCTGCCAAGGCCACTGCCCTCCCTCCTGCACCGCGGACCTGCAGTTCTGGATGTTTTAAGAGCCACAGGTGTTTGTTCCCTCTCGGTCCCCCAGCAGCTCCAGGAGCCTGACCGCAGGGAAACGCTTGGGACAAGCACCAGTCCAGGGACAACCAGCACCTTGGCTCACGGCAGCGCGAGCTGAGCAGGAGGAACAGGGCGTCTGCACTGGCTCCCCCCAGCAAACCACTGAGCCAGACACCAAAGGTGCCCCCATCCCAGAAACGCACCCAGAGGAGGGTCTTCCCCCTCACCCTGCTGTGGGACGTGCGCTGCCAGGTCCCCTCCCTGCCCCTGGCATCGCTCTGGCCCCAAATCCCACTGGGAAGGGTCCCCAGCAGGGACTCCCGATGCACCCAGTGACTCAGGTCGGTTTTCCGGTGCCGCAGAGAGACGGGGAGGCACAAACCACCCGCCCTGCTGCCCTTTCCCTCCCTGGCAGCGTGACCCATCAGAAGCCCTCTCTGCTTTCGAGCGTCCTTTCCCCACACTGGTTTTAATCCAGTGGAAACTTTATTCTATGCAAATAAATCACCCCCCTGCCCGCGAGCAGCAGCTTGTTCCAACTCCCCTCCCTTGCCAGGGCTGCCGAGGGCTTTGCAACCTGTTTACCCGGACTTTAACCAGCAGCTTCAGCTCTTGCAACAGCGCGGAGTCAGCAGGAACAGCCGGCAGCGAGCGCTCAGGAGGTGAAAGAGCAAGCGGGGCAGCCCAGACGCCGAGCCAAGGCTCTCGGCTGTTAGCTGGATGCAGCGGAGCCAGAGGAGAGAGGACGTCCTCCAGGGAAGGTCACTCCGCCTGGCCCCAGAGATGGTGCCTCCGGCAGGGGATCCCGCTCCCGGCGCTGGGAATTGCTCCGTGCCTGCAGCCAGCCTGCAAGCACCGCGGCTGCCAGCAACCCCAACCCTGCTGGCCAGCAGGGAAGGGAGAGAAGGGAAAAATACCTGTTTGTCAGCTGCTTGGCACGGTTTTCCCAGAAAAAGTTTAGCTCTTGTTTGTGGAGGGGCCAGATGAGCTATTAGAGGACACGGCCGCAGCCCCCGGGCACTGCTGGGGAGAGCTGGCAGGAAGGAGGAGAGGGGTTTGGGGACAGTGGGAGGGGGCTGCCCTGCGACACCCACGCAGCAGGTGACGGCACTGGCGCACGCAGGTTCAGCTCAACCTCAAACCTCAACAGCAAGCAGCTTCTGGGGACACCACCAGCCACCCCCTGGCCAGCCCGCCCCGGGGACCCCAGCTCTGGTGGGTGCCCAGGGCAGCAGGACGCAGCTGCGATGGGGAAGATGAGCAGAGCCCTGGGGCTGACACAGACCAGGGCTGTGCAGCCAGGGCTGGCAGTGCCACCCCATGCAAACCCCAACACGGAGGGAAGTGCCCCAGTGAGCACCCACTGCCCTGCCTGGGAGCCAGAGCGTGGCAGGAGGTGGCACTGGCCCTCTGCCACTCCTGCAAAAGCATCCTGCACCTGCGGCCAGAGCAGCAGGTCTCTGTGCAGCTCTGATGAGAAGTGAGCACCTGGAGAGCAATTCCAGCCTCTCCATTTTAAAGGCAATTTCACAGCAGACACACAAGCACCTGATTTCCATACAAAAAGCTCTTCTTAACTTCAGATTTGGCAGGGTCCTTTCGGGCCAGAGGAAAGTATTCCTGAGGGCCTGGGAGCCGAGCAGCAGAGCTCTCGCAGGACCCACTCCTGAAGCCTCCTCCTCCTGCTGTGCTGCTCCGGGTGCTGGGAAGGCACAACCAGGCTCCCAGCTCCTCTCCAGAGCACCAGCAAAAGCTGACCCCCACGTTGTCCCCTGTTCAGAGGGCACCCAGCCCACAGGCAGATGTGCAGGTGTACGGGGTGAGCCGAGCAGCCGAGACTCACAACACAGACCACACTCTGCGGGCACAGCCGGCAATCCTGCCTGCCTCCGGGATGCCCTGCTCATGGTTCCCACCTTGCAAAGGGACTCGGTGCCCTTCCCCGTAAGCCAAGGCAGCCTTCAGAGCTGGCGGATAAAAAAGAAATAAATACGAATAACCAAAGACCAGCAGTGTGCTACAAAGTGAGGAGGCAGAAATCCACGCCTCCAGCTCGTGACAGTTCTCTGCAGCCCAGCACAGCCCCGCTGGCACCACAGACCTCTCTGCCTGCCCGCTCCTTGGGGATCAATCCCCTCCTGGCAAAAACCCGCCGTCAAGCTGTGCCACTAACACAGCCCAGCTCTAGCTGGGAATCCTGCCATGCCGCAGCGGGGAAACGGGTTTAACGGGCTCCACCCTCCCCGTGCATCCTGCCATGGGCCATCTTGTGAAACAGGCTCAGGGCACAGCCCGGCTGCGGGAGCTGCAGGCGCCTTGCTGGGGACACGGGGCTGTCCCGCAGAGCTTTGGGCAGGGCTGGCACGGGCACAGCCCTTCACCGGCCACCCATGGCCCCATCCTTGGGGGAAACCGACACGGGGCTGCTCCGTGGGGAAAGGTCTGACACAGCCCTGAGATCCAGGAGGGCTGCACGCACGGCACGGCCGCTTCCCCAAAGCAGACTGCCAGAGGATTACCCGCGTTTTGGTTAGGAGGGAAGAAACGTGTCCTGCGACAGGTCAGCCCGTCTCAGAGGACACCCACCGGCTGTGCCGGGGCCAGGGCCCCTGGACGGTCGCCTATCTGAGGGGCAAGGCCGGGGGGGCACAGGGTCCAGCGTGCCCATCGGTAAATAACACACACAGCCTTCGTCACGGGAGCACGCTACAGCCGGGCTGGCGAAAGTCCGATCCCCTCAGCCGGGATACACAGAATGACAAACATGAAAGGTGCCTCCTGTGCCCCGTGCCATCGGGCGGGTAAACAGCCCCGTGCAAACAGCGCTGCAGATAATGCCGTAGGTGGGATGGAGTAATTCCTCCCTAATCTTACTGGAACCGTCCTGTTCCAACAAGCTGTCCTTTCACAACCCCCTCATTCATCGCCTCTTGGCATTTTCTTCTCAACAGGCCAATATTGTAATAAACCATCATTATATTTTAAAGTTCTTGGCTGTAAGCGTGATGGCAAAAAGCCATTTCTCTTCGCCCACAGTCACAGCATCACCTGCCTTCTGTGCTGACCCCACCTTTGGGGACTGCCAAGCCCCCATCCCAGCTCAGATCACCATCTCCCCGCTGCCCTGGGCACCCCGAGGGAGGTCCTGCTCTGCTGCCAGGCACAGAGGGGCTGACACCAGTGCAGGGGACATGGTGGCTCCCAGTCAACCCACCATGCTGCTTCAGACACTTACTTTTTAAGAATCAAAAAAAAAAAAAAATCTTTCTAAAGACAGGCAACGGGGAGCCAACGTCAGAGCCCAGGGCTGCTGGGTGCCTCCCCCAGCACAGCCCATGGCTGGATGAAGAGGCACTGCTGGGACTGAGGGTACCTTGGGGACAGGCGCTGGTCCCCCAGCCACCAGCACCTGCTGTACCAGGCACTGGAGCACAGAGAGAGAGAAAAGAGTCGGCAAAAAAAATCAACCTCAGCTGTCAGCAGGTGACCCAAGACCGCAGGGCAGAAGCACAGGGTCCCCCCGCGCAGGCGGGAGCGGGGGGGCTGCATTGGCATGCACGGCACAAGGCCAGCGGAGACGGGAGACGCTGCGACATCCCTGAGCTGTCAGCGCGCGGTGCTCATCATCTCTGCAAAGATGGATGGCTCCTTCCCATCGCTGATGTCGACCCAGGGAAAATGGTTGCCTGCAGAATGTCAAGCAGAGCATCAGGCATGTGAGGATCTCAGAAATTCACGTTTCAAAGCTCGGGGTTAACTCCTGCTCACACAGAACTGGCTCAGACCAAAGAAGCCGGGCACCCCGGTGAGGTTTCCCAGTCCTGGGGTCTCTTCCCACCAGCAGCCTCAGGTCTGCTCTGGGTCTCTGCAGAGCTGTAGCCTGTGAGGGCTCGCCAGCAGCCAAGGACGGGCTCATGGCCTGTGTGTTCCTCCTGCCCCTCTCCCCAAACAGACAACAGCCAGAGGAGCAGCCCCAGGGGAGGCCGCAGCCAGGCGTGACGCACTGGACCTGGCACGACTGGTTCTCTTCACGGTCACCGATCCTCCCCCCATGGCCGCGCTCAGCCCACCGCCTGCTCCCCCAGCTCAGCATGGAGGGAGGAACATTCCCCACTCGCTGTGAGCACCAGGCAAACCCCTGACAGCCAGGGAACGCACTGGACCACGGCCAGCCCCAGGAGGGCAGCGGCTCTGGAAGCCCAGGTGGACTTGGGACCTTCGGGAAAGGAGTTCTGCTCTGCAAGGAGCCACTCTCAGCTTTCTCACCCAGTCCCTGACTCCTTTCCTCTGCAGCTACAGCATTTTGTAAGATATTATCAAGAGATTAACAAAGGCGAGGAAACTGAAGCTCTAATTAGTGCTTTGTTTCTCATGTGATCCTGAGCTCAGCTGCTTCATGCCCCACCCCGCAGAGTCCCTCTCCCTCCAGCCCACGCTCCTGGGACCTTGGCGCACGTCACTGCCCTTTCCCGAGGCACTCAATGTCTGTGGCACACACCAGAGCAGCGGCCACGACCATCAAGAGCTGTTTCCAAACGGAGCAGCGCGTAGAGCATCCAGCACGCTGCCCCCTGACCGGGCAGGACCAGGCGTAGGCAGAACAGCAACTGCCACCGCGGGCGAGCAGAGGCACCACGCGAAGAGCAAGGCAGCTGGGAGCTTTCCGCGGGTGGGAGCAGACCCCAGGCTTCAAAGCAGACTAAAAACTGAGTGTGCTTAACTGGGCAGGGCAGGCAAAGTCTTTCATCAAACCGCTGCCCTTAACCAGGAGCAAAGTTCTCAGGAGGAGGGCAAGGGAGCGGAGGCTTGCCCACAAAGCAGCAACAGTCATTTCCGCTGGGCTCTAAATAGCCCACCGCAGGCTGGCTGGAGCTGACCTAACAGCCCTGCAGCGCCCAAAAGCCCAGCAAGGAGCCCCCGGCAAACACAGGGATGACCACCTCCGCCAGCTCTGCAGCCAGCGCTCCCGTCTCACCACTCGCTGCCTCTATTCCAAGCTCCCCCCTGCCCACTCCGGCACAGCCTGTGCTGGGAGCTGCGCCGTGGACTGGCAGTGCCCAGCCCCATAGGAGGGGCAGGAGCCCAGGGGGCTACAGGGCTCGCTTTGAAACCACAGCACAGGAATGGAAAGGCGGCTGTAGGGGGGCTGGAGATGTGGCTGGACTCCCAGGGCTGCTGCTAACACATTATCACCCAGCAGAAGAGATGTGAGCTGGCTCTCGGACCAGCTCATGATTCACAAAAAAAATCTGACAGCTTTGCAACAGGTTAACTGAGCCAGCAGAGACACAGACAATATCCATTCCAGCACAAGCCCTGCATATTTACCAGTCTCTTAATTAAGTGAAAGCTAAGCAACGTAACACAATCCTTTGTATCCTACAGCTACATCTCTGACCCAGCGCCATGCCCCCCAGATCCACTGCGTACCACCAGTTCAGAGCCTGGGGGCTCTTCCCTCGCAAAGGGGTGCAGGGGCGGAACAGCAGCAGGACACACGCCCGCTCAGCCCTGCCCCGGCAGCCCAGGCTGGAGGCAGCACCCCAATAGCCGAGTCCTGGCAGCGACACCCCCGAGCCGGCCAGCCCGGCCGAGCTGCCTCCGTGTGCTTGGCCACGCACAGCCGCAGCACCCGCAGCGGGGCAGGCTGGGTGGTCACAGCGAGGTGAAGCACTGCCCTGGCACACAACCACCGCGTGGACAAACCAGAGCCCATTAGCAAATTAATTTTTAACCTTGTGTTTGTCTGTTGTGACAAGTGAAGGAGAAGAGCTCCTGGCAGCCAGAGCTTCGCCTGCATCTCTTCAGAGGAGCCAGCCCCAGGCTGCTCGGGTCCGGTCAGCGGGAAGGAGCCTCTTGAACATCTCCAGCTCTCCAAAAGGCTGAGCTTTGGAGCACACTGTGCAGACAGACATCAGGTCAGAGTCCCTCAGAGCATCAGTAAACCCCCTGAAGTCAGCAGACAGCCGCTAATGGCACCCCACACCCCCAGCAAGGGCTGGAGAGCTGAGCAGAGCAGGACGCGGGGAGTTAACTGCAGCTTTCTCCCATCTCTGTGGTTCTTTATAACACAATTAGATGCTACAGAGGCTTGGCTGGACTCCTGCCCATTAGCCAATTACTCTGATTTGCTGCATGCAAGGAGAAGACCAGCATCTCAATAGGGTCCTTCTTCCACCTCCGCAGCCCCATGGGGCCCCAGAAGGGCTCCTCCAAGCAGGGGCACGCGCAGCTTTGTGCTGTGTTGCCCAACCTGACACCTGGCTGAGGCCACAAGCATCGTGTCCCTTCCTTTACACCAGAGCAGCTTCCAGGCACACCCACGGCAACTTTCCTGGCAGGGGAGAGCGGGACAAGGCTGCTGCAGCCTCTTTCAAAAGAGAGTATGTCGGTAAGCCATCCACAGCTGACAATCCCCGCTTATGGATCTATGCAAGGGCTATGAAAATCTCCTGATGCAATGGCCCAGCAGGGACAACCTGACACATCACACGTGGGCAGTGGGCTGGAAAGACTGGGAAGGCTGGATAGGGAACCTACCTTTCCCATCCCAGACTCAGATTAAATCCCATTTGAAAAAACTCTAAATAAAAGGCCTGAACTAACAACCCACTTTGAGAGGTGGGAGCACAAGTGATGAGACCCCCAAAGAGCACAGAGCTGTGGAGGAACACAGCCTTTGCCAAAGGTCTCATTTGAACGAGAAGGCACCCCCTTGTTTGGCTGGGGATGCCTCCTCCTGCTCCAGCCCTTTGGGCAGGCGGGTGACAGCACAGACCCTCCAGGCGATGTGACCCCGAGAGGGCTCGTCACCCCTTGCATGCTCCAGCGCTCGCGTCCATTTCTTGCAGCGCTGGCTGGCGGCAGCTCTCCGGGGCTGTGCGAGGGCAGGCTGACCGGCGAGGCGGGGGCCAGCGCTGGCAGCAGAGCCGGAGCAGCAAGGGCTCAGTCCCGCAGCCAGCCGCAGGGCAGGGGACAGACTCGCTCCAGCTGGGTCCCTGCTATGGGAGACCAGAGATCTGCCCTCGGAGGGGAGCGGAGGGTTGGACAGACGAACAAAGGCACAATCGTAGGAGGGGGAATTGGCTGGAAAACACAAAGCTCTAAAAATGCCAGTCGTGTCCAGGCCACGATGACTGATTTCAAAGGGAAGACACGAATCTCCACACTGGGAATTGTTCTGTGAGTGGCAGGAGAAGCCATAGAACTAATGAAGGGCTCCAAAGGAGTTTAACAAGCCTGTGACTGTCTTGGACTCCATTCAGCCCACAGCAGCCACGAGCAGAAGGAAGTGTGTTAACTCTGCAGTTACTGCTGCGCTCGGAGCCGGCTTGGATCCCATGGACGTGGCCAGAACTGGATGAGAAAACACGCCCTGATGCACGGGGACGGGTGCTGAGACACAAAGGAAGGAGCAAGAAGCTGTCGGAGGAGCTGTACCAAGGCAGCGTGCCAGACACAGCTGGGCAGGAGTGACCCGGGCGCTGCCGCTCCAGCGTTCTGCCTTTGCATCTCCGGGGTGCACGAGGGGGTCCCCAGCTGCTGTCTCTCCCATGGGGTCAGCTTCCCCCACTAACACAACACCTGCCCCGCTGAACAACGCCCCTCCGCAGCCCCTGTGCTCACCCCTGTTACTACCGGGGGGGCACCAGCCCCTCCCAGCACATCCTACAGCGACCCTGCGACCCCCGCCCGGCGCCTGGGGACCCGAGAGCCGCCGCCCGGGCTCGGGATGCACCCGCGGGAGCTCTTCGGCTGCTGCCAAAGGGACACCCCAGTGACACCGGGATAGGGGCGGCTCCCGGACCGGCTCGGGGCGGGCGGACCCCCGAGGGCGATCCCGGCAGGATGGGTGGCAGGGCCGGGGCACCTGCGGGGGCGCGGGGCGTCCCCCGGGGCGGCTCGGGCAGCCCCCGCCCCGCGCGGATGCCCACGCTGGNGGCGTCACATCCTCACGCGGCGGGGCGGGGCGGGGGGCGGTGGGGACGGGGGAAGGAGAGCGCCCGCGGCAGGCGGCGGAGCGCGGCGGGAGGGCGGGTGGGGCTGCCCTGGTCCGGAAATGGAGATTTCTGTCCTGCTCCCAAAAACCTGCGGAAAACACTCCGCGGGGCTGTGAGCGCGGCCGGACACAGCGGCCTCCGCCCCTGGGCTCACGGTGCTGGCGGGTCAGCGCAGAAATCCACCGTGCCCGGGGCTGCGGCACCAGCAGCGGGACGAGGGAGGGGGTTCTCCCCCTCTCCTGAGGGCCCCCAGCACAGGAGGGACGCGGGGCCAGAGGAGGCCACGGAGATGGTCCGAGGACAGGCTGAGAGAGCTGGGGGCGTGCAGCCTGGAGAGGAGAAGGCTCCGGGGGGACCTTAGAGCAGCTTCCAGCGCTGAAAGGGGGCTACAGGAGAGATGGGGGGGCTCTGATCAGGAGGTGTAGGGAGGGGATGATGGGTAACGGTTGTAAGATGAAAGAGGGGAGATTTAGATTTCATGTCAAATGCTAGGGAGAGGAACCAACACTGTTTTCCCTTCCATCCACAGTTTCACAGAGAGCAGGGAACACGGAGCTGTGATCTCCCTTATGGGGGGAGCAGCCGCCCTATTCCACAGAGGGAACGTTGTGTGTAAGAAATCTCACCCAGCCCTGCATAGAGCATGCTCCTGTCAAGACTTGCTATCTGTGCGTTTTGTGACATGATTTTTGGTTTAACGAGGCTCAGCAAGCAGGCAGCTGGATGCTGGCTGCCAGCCTCCCCTCCACAGCTCAGGGCAGCCATACAGCTGCGGCTTTGTGGCTAAACCAACGGCAGAAGGTCGATGTAGGAAACTGAAGCACCTTTATTTTGCCAGGATTAAAAGCAAACGACTGTGTACTTGCAGTGCAGAATTCATCTGCAGAGGAGGCCAGAGCTATATCTGGTGTCAGAACAGAGCTGAGAGTCAGGCACACTGAGGTGGGCTTGTGCCAAGTCTAAAGCCACCCACCTCCAGCACTGGGAGGTAAGGGACAAAACTAACGCATGAAGGGTACACTGAAGGACCAAACATTCGTTAAGTCCCAGTCACAGATGCAGAGCAGCTACTCCGCGTTCAGGTTAGCAGTATTGGAATGGCAAAAATAAGATAAATCCTTTCAAAGATGGCAAACAACTGGAAATACATTTGGATTTCCAATTAACCTCTGCAGCTTCTCACTACCTATCCATCAAATTATCACTTTCTTGTATGCTTGTAGACACATACACCCACTGCTGTGAGGCCGTGATTACCTTCACAACAAACACTGCCTCCTACAGATTCCCGAATCACGTCAGTAAGACCTGTGCACAATCTCATTCTGTCCAAGAAAATACTACACCACGTTCTTAATTCTCATCAGCCTCAGTGGGACTCACAGCAGTGCTTACTTTGCTCAGCAGGGAAGGGATTATTCATATTTAATCACATGCAGATTGCAAGCCATCTCAACCTGACCTCCAAGAAGCTGGTAACAGCACTTGTCAGCAGAAAACCTGAAGGAGAAGAGCATCTAAGGAAGATAAGCAACCCCTGAAATACCAGAGGCTGCAAAAGGTGCATTTTAAATCCTGTAAGCGACTTACGTGAAAGTAAAGACTTGACTGCAGTTGCATGGTCAAGAGCATCTCCTCGGAAATGAGTGGTCAAAGCATAGAAGAGCAGCTGCTGTTACAAACAGGACATCAAGTCCTCATCCTTACTGCTCTCACTTGACAAGTTCTCATGGAAACAACCCTTGGACAATCTGAACCCATCTCCACTGCTGGTGGCTGGTGCTTGTTTATGCTGTCACTGGGAGACACAAGAATTGTGAAATACATCATCAGGAGCTATTGCTGCCTGTATACCTCACAGCACCCCTCCAGGCCCTAATAATCAGAATTAAAAAGAGAACTACTGAAGATGAAAGCAACTTCCATGTTTGGTGGTGGGTTTTTTGTTTGTTTTTGGTTTTTTTTTAAAAAAAAAAACACAAACATTGATTGCAGACAGCTTTCTAGATACTAGAAAGCACATAAACAGTGACCTCACTTGATCAGTTCTGACTTAACCCTCCCTTGCACCTCCCCAAAATGATTTTTTTTTTAATTGTCACAGCTTGATGCACCCGGCAGCACACCATAGTTTCAGAGACCATAAATAGTCAATACAGGGCAGATAGCTTCCCATTATATGTCCCTGAATCAGAGACAATCTTCATTTCACTGAACAGCTATATTATCTGAATTGTTTCCACTCATCAGCTACTACACACCTTGCCATGCATTATCAATCCACATCACCTGGGGTCTTATGATAACATAAGAAAACTCATTTCCTCTCAGATTCCCTGACAAGAACAAGTGATTCCTTCATGTTAACAGATCCTGCACATAATGGGCCTCAAGGAGAAGTGATCATACTGGAGATTTGAGTCAATATTTCCCCAGCTTTGGAACACGTGCAGCGGGAGCCACTGTGACCATAAGAAAGATGATGCTATTCCAAAACAACTTGTGTGATTCCCACTTGAGCACACATGCAAAAAGAGCTCCTGCTGATACTCAAGATTATTCACTGAGATTACCAGGACTGAGGAGCCCAGCAGAAGTCTCTGTTCCATTAACATTGGAGTGGGCCTGACAGCTCAGAAGCCCAGTGAAATCCGTGCACTGCAGGTTATCATTTTGCTACCAGACCATGGTCACTCTTCCTTCACAGCATGATGTATTACTGCAAAAAAACTATTCCAGTTGACAAACCCCATTAGTAGTTTACCCAAGAGTGTTTCCTCACCCTCCAGCTGAAAAAAAAAAAAAGTATCTTCCAAAAGGAAAGCAATTAGCAATTCAAAAATTTCCTAGCCAGCCCTACCCACCCAACCTGCCCTTACCCTCCCAGCTGGATAACCAGCACCTTGGGAATTTGTGCTCTGCATCATAATGGAGACCTCATCACTGTGGAAAGGAACATACCAGATGACTTTGTAACTCCTTCCTTTCATAACCACTAGGGGGGGGAAGAAATACAAATTTTTAGATGCAGATATTTTAAAGTTGTGATTAATACCACAGCAGACAGAAAAAAAAAACTCCTTGAGTCACTGAACCATGCAGAAGAATGCACGACTGAATAATGACTTTGACTCAGAATTTTAAAATTCTGATACATAAAAGACAGGACTTGCCCTTCACTGACCATATTTCAAACTCAAACCATCTTAATGTTTAAAAGCTGTCAACTTTATTTTAGCTTGGGAGAAAACAGATGGATTTTGCTGCCTTCCTAAGTGATCTCAAAGGCTGTAGACTGAAAAATCTAGACTGAGACATGTACCTATGCTAACAATTTTTCAGTATTTTATTAGTAAAACATGAGTCAGGATCTGTCATTACCTTTGGAAAGATGCCCACAGAGAACACATAATACTGAAAAACAAGAAAGCTATACGGAGAACAAACTCTTTGAAGGCTGAATGCTTACTGAATTAAGAGATGCAGCAGAATAAAAAGACAAGTGACAAGCCAAAACATTTACAGCAGAACCCAGAAAGACTAGAACAAGTTCTACAGATGAGAAATACGCCCTGTCACAAGGTAGTTAACACACTTTCTAAACTGCTTGTTATGAGAACCTGGTACTGCAGTGCTGCTTGTGCCAAGATTTGCAAGATTTCTAGCCTCAGTTTTTTCAGTACAGATCAGATCCACTGTCATGCTGCTTTAATCACACTAAGAGCTTCTCAGCAGCCAAGTTCTAGCCTGGCAATTAAAATGTCTCACAGTGAAGCATAAACATTAACTGTACAGCACTTGAAAAATCAGCTTTGCCCAAGCATATCATATGTGCCCAAGTACCAAAGTTAACCCTGCTCATCTAAGTGGGCATCAGACAACAGAGGATTTGTTTGTCAGTTTTAGAGTTCAAAAAAACAAGAAGAAATCTTTTGTGCTTCTGAATAACTGTTGCTGGTCTTACTAGGGAAAAAGAAAGTTGCTCCTTGTTTCATGCAGCCTTATTAAGGGATCCGTGTCATCCTGTAAGTGCCAGCTCTCAGCACAGCTGTTGCTAAAAAAAGAAGCTATTAAATAAAAATTATGTTTTGGACTTTACATTTACTACTGTTTTTCCTGTATCATTCCTATAATTCATACTAAGTTGAATAGGCTTCATCTGCTTATAATTTATATTTTTAAGGAGCATTTAGGAGCATTTTCTTCTGCTATGCCAACCATTTAATAGAGTCCTAAAAAGGGGGGAAGGGAAATAGAAGTCTTGTAAAATACCACAACATTACACAGCCGATAGGAAACGGAACTTACCCGAGCGATGCATTCCTCCTGAATTTACTTCCTCGCATGTTTAAGGGGTGGCTCATCTGGCCCAACAGAGCAGCAGCAGCCGCCTCCACCAGAATTCTGCTTCTAGCAGCAGCTTTGTTAGACATTCTTCATCTCCTCCCCTTTCCCTTGGTGTTTGTACCAAAAGAAACCAGTAACCTTTAAAGATGCAAGGAGCAAAGCGTAGTTTAAGGAGCTCAAGTGCTGGCACAGAGTGAGCAGCTGAACCCAGGTCAGAATTTTATGCCAAAAGGAGCACATGTCCTTGCAGTCATTTGTGCAGAGATCAGTTTCCACCTAGCTCACAAGACATTGAAGCAGCTGGACAGCAATACTCATGAATTGCTTGTCATCTTTGATGCCAGGTCTGTAGTTGCCCAAAATTTGCCAGATTGGGGAGAATTGCCTTAAGGCCTGACACATAGCAAGAGCTAGGACAGAAGGAAATCCATGCTGTTTCTCAGAGGAAAAGCATGAGCCAGTACAAGCCCACATATAGGGTCAAGCATGTTACTATTGACAGTATCATAAGCCCAGAAGTTAGTTTCCAGATGCTGCACTCTGCAGCATCTTCTGCATGAACAGACCATTCCCCGTGACAGCAGCTGGCTCCATCTCACATAAGTGCCGGGAATTAGAGCAAAGGTTAGGTTTAAAGGAGGCTTTCTGCAAAACCTCATCCAAGTTTTCAGAAACTGGAACAGACACTACAAATTCATGAACTGGACTAAGTCCTCCACTTAACCCAGGGATTATTTCCCCCTGAGAATGACTTAACTGTTGAAGAAACAGTGATATACTCTGGTATGCAAGAGCTTGTTCCACATTTGAGGTACAGCCACCCTGTAATGGCAGGGAGCATGTTTCTGGACGCATTTTAGAATGCAAGACCACAAATACATATAAAAGCCATTATACTTAGCAAGAGCTTAAGACAGCAGGAGAACAACTAAAGCAAGACTATTCACTGGAGCAGGCAGCTTTGCTTTCCTTGAGAACTCAGTCATTCCTGTAATTAGATTTCTAGACTGAAGCTATTAAGGGTCCTCAGGCTAGCTCAATTCTCTACAGGTCAGAGAGCTGTTCTAGTATTTAATCGAGCAGTTTTCTGTATTCCACCATCATCTTGTACTTGTTGCTATAAAGTCACAGCAAATTTTCAAGTTGAGAGGAAGGAAACTCCTAGTCACATTAACCCTAGAGCTGGTCTTCAGTTCCACCTGCCTCACCCCAATTCCTTTTGACCCACAGGGAACTAGTTAAAAAAACACAAGTACCATTTGTCTGGAAAATAGCATGCTACCTGGCTAATTCCTGCTAGGAGTAGGTCTGGACAGAGTGCAGTGCAGATTTGCTTAAACTCATTAGCTGCTCAGTATTTCAAGCTGAGCCACCGAGTGCTGATCAGTACAGAAGTGAGGTTAGTAGCACTCCAGCCTGTAGCAGGAAGGGGGATGCCACATCTCTTTGCCATTGGTGTCACAGTGCAGTGACCCAGGGAGACAATATATAACCAGTTAGAGCTGTGGCAAAGCATTAGCTGCTGCTACTGATTTCACAGCCCTGGCAGTCTCTATGGTTAGCATTTAAAGATGTTTTGCCCCCTTCAAGTAGAATTTGGTGTGAAAAGGTGTAGTTTGCCACTACTGCTGCTGTTAATTATTTTAGTGGAGAAGGCGTTAACTACAGCATCTCCCTAAACACAGGACCAAAGCTTTTCCAGTCCTGTGAGTGAAGTCATTCCTGTAAGCATGTGACTGCCTCCTGCAGCATGACCCCCGCATGTGACAAGTGTGTTGATGTGTCCAGTGAAGAGATGGCAACTCCCTTTCAAGTTAATTGCAAAACCATACATGTTAAGTGCTTTGGCACGCTTCCCTCTTCCTCCCTGGTATCCTTAGTTGTCAAATTAAGAAACCTGATGCTAGTAGTGGTAGGGTATTATTACTAACCAGTCCCCACTCCAAATATTAAGACTAGAACCACACAGTGGATACTGCAGTTTTACATTTATAGTTGGACTTTTATAATATCCAAGATTAGCACAAGATTCATAACCATAAATTATACATTGTTATCTAAGTACATAAAACGTTAATGATACATGTATTTGAAGAGTGGCACAAAGTAATAATACATCCCTGTTGGCATTCTCAAAGAAAGAGGTGGGTGATGGACACGCTGTTGATACCACTGCAGCATAGCAGAACCGAGTCACTGCACCCGCTAAATTCAGGTGGTGCTGACTCTGCCCACCCCAGACAGGGCCGGAACATGGTGTGGCAGGAAGCCAATGCCAGAATCAGTTAAAGGTGCAAATAAAAAGTCAGGATTATGGCCCTCCCTACTGCCTCAATATTTTAGCAGTGTGTCCCCCTCCCCAACCCTGACACTGTGCTCTTGCATCTCTAGTACTTTGGCAGCCCATGCACACTCCTATGTTCACTTGCCACACATAGCTGAGGTTTCCTTTAGTACCATTTAACGTCAACAAGTAACATGCTCTCTTCTTGTTAAACAAAAAGGATCTGGGAAATGTTTGCTCTCTGGCATGAGAAGATTTATTTTCTTCAAGTCTCAGATCTACTCCAGAAAATATAGAACAGACTCCAACAGCATTGAACCCCAACAGCATTATTGTCCAGAAAAGGAAACCTTCCCAATATTCCTCTAAACATTCAGAGCACAAATATTAGAAAGCCCATTTTTTTTGCACATAAGACTGCAAATAAAATGGGGTACTCAGATGTACACAAGCTTTCAACAACTCATTATTAACGAGATGCTTCACTGAATTGTTAACAACCCTGCTACTTCAGTAGCTTCAGCTAAAGCTTTAACAGCTTGGTGCCAGGCAATTTCCCAGCTGCCTTCAATGGGCTTTGCAAAAAAAAAAGAAAAATATGCTCTCTTCCCCCTGGCCTCAAGCAGTTATTGCTATATGAGTTAGTGAAATAGTGCCTTAACTTCAGACAAGAGTCTCACAATGTCATTAACAAAAGCTGCCCTTTCAGAGGTTGAAATGTAACCGGACAATAATCAATAAATAACAGTAACAGGCATCCCGTTGAAGTCTCCTCACTGAGCCAGGCAGCAAGTGTGTTCAGCCAACAGAAGGTCATCTGTGCCTTTAGGACCATTGTACACTTCTTGGAGAAGTTAAAAAGGGACGGGAAGGAAGAGAACAGAGACAGTGAAGGTCTGTCAGAGAGCTAGTTACATATTGAAACCATAAACAGGCGGCTGGGTGAATCCTGGTGCTGTGTATCCATATGGGAAGTTTGCCTGGGTAGGTACTGCACTGGGACCTGCTGTTAACATCAACTGCTGGCCTAGAAAAGCATGAGGAAAAAAAACAAAGTTAGTTTAGGAACCCAAGCTTTCCCAAGGCTAGCTGTACTATGGGACAGGATTATGAGGCTTTAGCTAAAAATCAGCCACTGTGCAAGCATACACTAGCAAGTCACACCATTACTCAACATGCACCACAGACCGGGCACCTGGCCCATCTGCTCTTGCTACCAGAAAACTACAAAAGCAAGGCAGGACTCGGACAGAAGATGAGTATCAACTGATCTTGACAGCATGATAAACATGGCTGCTTTTGAAGAGACAATATTGAAAGCCAAACAAACTGACACTATTTAACCCATGCATGGTCAGAACCAGAAAGTAAAGCAATTCAAGCAAGTAGTTAGGTCTGTTAGGTCTCAGAGTCTGGAGAGTGCTACAAAAGGCCTAAATGGACCTTGATAGATTGGTCTTCATCACGAGGAACACACATGCCTCATGCATGTGTTAAATTCAGGTTAACATTTACATCAGACAGTGACCCAGTCACATCCTTCCCTTACCAGCCACTTCTAGGTGCTTGTTAGCAGAATGCCTCTTCAGAAGGGCTTCTAAAATAGCATCACACTTGAGGACAGCCATGGTTTTTTGGCTGCATTTGTCTTAAAATGGGTGAGCTAGAAAGCCAGTCTGCCTTTCTACTTGGAAGAGCAGAAAGCAGACACGTTCCTCTTAGACAGGAATAACAGGAGGAATTTGCATGCTCTGTAAGTTATTCCTGGTGTTGTGCACACCTTGGTAGCCCCGTCCTGTTACCATACTGAGACTGTTCCTAAGCTAGAGTTCTGAGTCATGTAAGAGGAGCAGTACTTCAGCTGAAGAGCGTGAGATGTCACTTCCAGCAACTTCCGCAGTTCATCCAGCACAGACAACCATTTTACTATCTAGTTGGAACCAGTTTACTGTGACTGGAGGTAGTCATTTAAGTTGCCTCCACAAAGAGAGACCAGAGTGACAATAGGTAATCAATTAAAACCAAGTCTTTCACCTACCAAATACTATTGGAGTGGGTTCAGTTACTTGTTCCTCTTCTTTTCTTAGGCTTTCAGAAGCATCAAGTTTATCCACCTACATTGAAGTGAACAGGAGATGTATGAAGTCCTTGTCTAGGAATTGCACCATATGAGGCTTTTTATGCCTGGTACCTTAGCTATCAATTGTTCCTTTTCTTAGTCCAAGTTGGAGACTACAAAAGTCTGTGTGTGCCCAGCCAGCTATGTTGTAAACCTGCCCCCCTAATTGCTTTAGGCTCATTGCAATAAACAACAGCTGTCTAATGCAGCTAAGAAAGATCACCATTACCTTCAAGTGAAGCAGTTTTTGGTGGTCTATTCTAGTAATTGTTAACTCTATGACCCAGAAAGCAAGCCATCAGACTGCAGTTCCAAAGATCATCTCAAGTGTGCCTAACCTACATTATTATCTATGAACCCACAAGCCCTCTTCCCTTCAGTGAGAGCACCCAGGTATTTGCAAATATTCCAGATCCACAAAGTTTGATCTTATCTAGGACTAGAGCCTAACCTGGGCTGCAGAGTACTGGTTTAACTATATTAGTATTCACATAGATTCCTTTTAGAGGAAACTCTAGAACCATCATGGAAAGTGGTCTAGTAGTATCAGCTTTACACAGATCCCAGTGTTGTGCTAAATAAACCTCTGTTCGTGCTAAACTAATTTGTGGAAGTGCTACACTAATACTGGAGCCCTGAACACAACTTTGAATTGGGGGAGGGTGGAGTAATCTGAGAAAGGAACTGTACCTTCCTTCTTTCAGGTTTAGAAAGTTGTATCTTCCATAAGAGAACCATTGAGACTTAGACTGAAGACTGCAAGGCATAAAATCACACAGCTTCACATCCAGATACAGGCAGTACTAACATCCTGGGAAAACTTACATTTAGTCCACTGTCATATTTTCAGCTGCTCTTCCTCCTTTCCTACTGCAAGAATCATATCTAATATGGTCTGGAAAATGCTGCAAGAGAGGTCTCTAGTATACTTCAGATATGTTATCTAGATCTGGACTTTTTGAAGTTTGACACTCAATAACTTGAGTGGCAGTAGGTCTGTAACAGGTTACTTTACAGCTGTCAACCTAACAGCTCTTCAGGATAACACTAAATACTGTTGTTACAAATGCTATCCATATTACTACTGATCAAAGCAACTGAGAGTTACCAGTTGCAATCTAGTTATATTGCTCTGCTAATGGCCTGGGATTCCCACTCTTGGATTAGACTCTTCTCTTTGCTGCCCCTAAAGCATTAAGGAGCTTTGAACAGAAGTGCAGCTACTCCCTCTGTTGGAGAAACAGTAAGCTGCTGAGCAGATACCCCGAAGAAGGGACCACAGCTGCTCTCCAGGAAAGCCTAAACATTTGTCTGGTTTACTGCCTAGAAGTGAAGTTGTTCAAAAGGCCTGGCCCCTTCTGGGAGATAGCCTATTCTGTGCTTTAACGCCTTTTTAGGCATAAAAGGTAAGTTCTGGAAGACATACACACCCCACTGATAAACTAGTCTATTGATTTTGTACTTTTGAAGTTAGTTACGTGACAATTTTAGACATACCACATTTATAAAGCCCATTCTTTAGTTCCATGTTTTGCAGTTAATTCAACAGACTACATTAGTTCCACTGTAAACCACTTTCACCATGCAGATTTTCCTTCTGGCAAGTTATCCCGTATTTAGTACATGTGATTACTTGTAAATCCAACCAGCAGTTTAAAAATCATTATCTTAGACCTAAACCTCACATGGTACAGTTCAGGTGAA
>VZTO01005232.1:1153-68860 GCA_013400615.1 Syrrhaptes paradoxus | reverse complement strand
GTCTCCACTTGGACATTGAGCCATTGACCACAACTCTTTGAGTGCGGCCATCTAGCCAGTTCCTTATCCAGAGAGTGGTCCTTACGTCAAATCCATGTCCCTGCAACTTAGAGACAAGGATATCATGTGGGACTGTGTCAAAAGCTTTGCACAAGTCCAGGTAGATAATGTCTGTTGCCCTTCCTCTATCCACCAGCGCCGTGGCTCTGTCATAGAAGGCCACCAAATTCATCAGGCACGATTTTCCTTTGGTAAAGCCGTGCTGGTTGTCGTCAATAACCTGCTTGTTTTCCATGTGCCTTAGCATAGATTTTCATAGCACTCCTCAACTTGCATTATTTGTTATGCTTCCATTTTAGTTTGCTCTCTCTTTATCTTTCCTAATCTCACAAAATTTTCTTTTTGAAAATTGCCTTCTTCCTTTCCATCTGTTTCCTCTTTTAAATAACACACAATAGTACAAGAATGGCAAACGGACAATATAACTGTTGGGGAAACACACAGGAATTTATATGAGGTGGTAAACGGGATTTATTCGTAACAAACTGATAACAAATTGAAGTTTATCTCTGCTTTAACTGAAATTGCTTGGAGACTCCAATAACATTAATAATCCACAGATCCAAAATATCCTTTAGGAATAACTACTACAGGCTGCCTTAAAAATTCTTAAGTTCTAAGGCTAATGACCCAAAATGCGCATTCATGCACCTAAAAAAAGGAAGGGCTCTCAACCTTGAAGAGTTTCCTTAGGTGGCCTCCCAGCCTAAGGGAAGAGTCCCCAACTGCTGCAGACCTGCTGCACAGAGGACAGACTTGAGCTCTCCCTCCAGCGAGGCTCCTTTTATACCCTGGTTGAATCTGATCTGTAGTCAAATACGGTCATGTTGACCCTCACTGTCCAGGGACCCCATCTTCTGTCACCTGTACACCTGGCACCAGTCACAGTAAAGGCACGAAAATAAACAAAGGAAAGCAGCAGCCTTCAAAAAGTTTTAAAAGCCTTAAAGACCCCAGGCTTGGTCAGGGTGGGTGCATCTGCCACAGTAACCGAGTGAGAAAATTAAATAGTGACGTGTCATTAAAACTTAGTGCAAATTCTTGCATCACTCAAGGCAGTTGTTTTAAATGTTACCTTAAGGATAAATTGAAATAGGTGAATCTCTTCAGTGAGCAAAATCTGTCTCAAAGCCATGACATTTAAATCTGGCAGCTAAGAGAATACTGCACAGGACATGAGCTAGTCTGAAAATCTTTTAGAATAAGTACAGCTAATGTTAAACAACTTCATCATTTAATAGTTCAGTTTATGATGCTTAAAATAAATCTCTCCATTGAGGGAATACTATATTAATTATTCTCTGCTGATTTCGGATCAAATCTGCCCACTGTTGTATTCATGTCATTATTATTCTACAGAGAAGTTGTCATTATTATTCTACAGAGTAGCCAGTGAAGGTGCTAATATTGTGAATGCTTCCACAGGCATATTTTGGCATCACATGGCTAATATGATTAGAAAAGATCTAATAGGTTACAATTTGCCCTGAATTTTGTCCTCAGATTTAGCAGAAATTCAGGACTTATTTGAATAAAATCTAAAAGATAGGGTAATTCAGGAGTGTACTGAGGTCTCATTATAACTGCAATACTTGGATTAAATTAAAATGTTGACAATGATATTGCAGAAGAAAGTAGAAAAAACGTTTTCTAGATTTTACAAATTAAAATTATTATTATAAAGTAGGAGAGTAAAAATATGTTTAGTGAGATAATATTGGGATAGTCTGTCATTTGGTAAAGACTACAAAAAACTGCAAAATGTATTAGAAAGTCTCATGCATTATAGCATATTAAATTAAGATTAAAAACCAGCTTGAACTGTGTTAATGCCTACCATAAGAACTCAAACTAAAGGCTGGTTTGTTAATACAATTATATTCTGATCTTTAGTTATCTGAATACCAGTCACTGGAAATTCATAAAGAGACTTCTGAATCTGAAATTCAAACAGAAATAGGTGTGACAAATCTTAAATCTGGCATTGTCATAAATCATTTTAAATTCCAGAAGTAGTTTGTATGATAAAATAGATCTGATTTACCTGATCTGAGCTCTGTTTTTCTCAGTAGCATCTTCTGACTTTTTGGCAAAAATAGGATTAACACTTTGTATGCTATTAGAAAAAAGTCCACAGCCCTTATATTCAATTTGGAGATTTCAGACTTGGGTGGAATTCAAGGCCTGGGGGTGGCAAGGGGGATAGAAAAAGAATATGGGTACAAAACCCACACTCCTGTAATTGGCAGGTTTGATATGTCATTGGCAGTCAATTAGCACAGAATTCCTGCATTTTAATTTTCAAGTAATTTTTAAAGCAGAATTGTTATGTTGTTCATCTAAAGTCTTCTGGAAGAGGTTTTACAAAGATCTTTTACAGATCTAAAAAGATATTCAGCTGAATTTGATTGTGGCATCTTTTCATTAGCTCATTTTATTTGTGCTTGCATTTACCTTGAAGAAAAATGTAATATATATTAATTAACTCTGGTTTTGTTGTAATTGAAGAAATCCATCTCATAAAATCTGTTTTTCTCTCTGTCTTGGATTGGTAACTGAGTTTATTTTTTTAAGTAGTCCCATAACACTCCATTTTGTTACCCTCTCTAAATATTATCTTCTGTTTAGCAATACCTTCCTTCTTCATTTATATGAAATCTTTTTCAATTTAAAGCTTTGTTCAGCCAGTTTAGACATGACCAAATGTGCAAAACTGTCTTTCACAGTAATTGCAATTACAGTGTAATGAAACAGGGCTATAAAACCGACAGATATTCTGATTTTCTATACAGTGAGAAATATTGCATGTAAAGTACGTATACCATGACAGCTGAGAAGGGAAGCATATCTGTGGAAGAACAGCAAGAAATTCACTGAAACAAGAGTTTGCAAAATATTTGTGACAGATACGAAAACAAAACCACATCTTCACAGCTGATCATTTTGTGCCATAACATTGCTAAATGAAACAGATGTCTCTGCATTTCTCAGCTTGGCTGACATGAATCACAGATGCCCATTAGCCAAAATAACCATAGGAAACACTTTATATTAAAAGTAGCAGAGAAATATTTCACAGAACTTTTGCTGATACCAGGGTAAAATGACAAAACTTTGCAGTGCTGATTGACACACTGCTCACACATTTGAGAGGTGGGTAAAGATTCAGTGTTCAAAGCTGTCAAGCACGTACGGCTATCTTGATTCCTCTAATAACATCTGGATTCAATCAAGAGCTAAGAAAATGAAATGAGAGGTAGTCTTTTTCCTTGTTTATTTATAGTAGACATTTTCACTCCTTTAATTGTGTCTGAAAGTCTGGTTCATTGTATCTATAGCTTTGTGTTTCCTGATCACCCAAGAAGACCTTCTGAAACGTCATTCTGAATTTGAAGTTTTTCTACAATAACTAAGGGCTGTTATGGGTATACATAAAATTCAAATTGGATTACCAATCAAAAGTGAAATTATTAACATTTTTTAGAAAATGTAGAGTGTCATAGCTTAAAGTGCTCTAATAAACAGGTTGGTATTCCTTATAAATACGTTACTCTGAAGTGCAACTATCAGTTCCCTAAAAACCTTTATATGGATGTCTCAAAATCTTACATTTAGCTCCCTTTCCGTCTTTTTGGTTAATATAGATGGGAGAAAACCTATAAAATTTGAATTTGGTGGAGGTAAGAAATTAACATTTTTTGAATGTTGTAAGAAGAATATTTTTCACTTCCAAATCATCTTAGTAAAAATTTTTGACACGCACATAGCTACCATCAATGTTGATAGTACCGTACATATTAGGCAAATTAGTATGTTAAAAGATCTTTACATCCTGAATAGTTGTAGAACAACTATACATCCTGTATAGCTGTTCAAAAGCTTCGTATTTTGTAGTGTAGGGGTTTTCATTTTTTTGATTTAGTTCTGTTGACTACACTGTGTTTGTGCCAGTGCCAGGCAACACTCTCAGGCACCAGGATGTAGTTACTGGGACTGCTAAATTATTTTACAAGTTCCTGGCATGCTTACCGTTTCCCTGCATGATTTGTGAGTTAAATTTGGCCAGATACTATTCCTAGGAACACTTTGCATGTGGTTATGCTGTTCTGGAGATAAAGAATTTATTAGAATGGATTTTGCCAGACTCTGCTAACTGATTTCTGAGTTGGAAGAATCAGCACTGCAGTCTCAATGTACTATTGTCAACTTTTGTAAGAATTTATAATACCAGATATGACTTTGGAAAGCATAGGAGAAAACTACAATGTGCCTGTTTAAAGAATATTTTTTTTCCCCACATTATTTCTTGCTCAAACAGGCCTTTATTTTGTATTTCTGGTGCACACGCCTAAGGAAGAGCAGCCTCCTATAACTGCTCTTCATCACTCTTCTGTGAAAATACCGTATCTAGTGGTCATGGACCATCAGTGAGCTCTCAGAACCAAAATGTTTTCGAAGATAAGGTGGTACTCTAGGAAGACCTGGAGAAGAAAACACTTAAAAGACTGTTGAGGACTAGTTACATTAAATGACATTATAAAATGAGCCACAGCCTACAAGATACTGTCCAATCCCATGAAAAGAATGTTACTAAGAAGGGTGAAAGGTCACAACTTTAATAGTCCATCAGGAGAGGAGCATGAGGGATTAAAGTTCACAGTAAAAATTCATTCCCCAAAAGGGGGGTGTAAGTGGCTTGAAATCTTAAGTTTGAAGTCAGCAAGATAAATGGAAGGGAAAGAAAGAATACCATTTATTTGCAAAAGACTTCTCTTTAAGTTATACTTTCCTACTTTTAATGTTTGGTGGAGCTTCCTGTTTCTTTATTTGTTGTAGAATGAAAAAAAGAACGTAGCAAGAAAATGTGTATTTTGTAAAGTAAACATACACATATGTAATGTGAGAAAAGTTTAATCTGTCATTCTTTGATAAATATTTACAGTCTTTCTAAAGGTTTACTTCTGAACTGAAAGAAAATAAGAAAATCTTTATATAGAAAATCAAAGTTCAGAAAAATGATTGATAGTTTTATAAATTTCTACCATAAAGACTTTGATCCAAGTTTCCACATGAGCTCCTTCTCTTCTACGTATTGCAAGTGTGTGGGAAACAGGCAGTGTTTGAAAATGTTTCATGGCATAGAATTTTGCTGTTTGACTCCAGCTCATCCCGCCAGTCCACTGTGTATGCTTGGTTTCAGCACAAAAGGCAAGGAAACCCATGTTCAAGACAATATTTGAATAATCTCTATCTTGGTACTGACTTAAAATGGATGTTATGGAAAACAATGTGAGGGCACCAGAGACAAAAAAGATAAGTATTTCAAAGACTGAAGGCCAAGGAATGAAGCTGTGTGTATATTTTTCATAATTTGAAATGTGGGCTTAAATTAAAAAACTGCAGTTTTAATTGATGTTTTTAGTATGTGTTCAAATAACAATTTTTAGAGAGGAAAAAATGCACTAGTTCAGTCAAACTGTTTGGAATACTCATATTTTTTTTGAGCGTGTTTTTGTAAAAGTCTTTGTGTATGCATTTCATTTTTGTAGTCAGAGCTTCTGTTTGATTTGATCTTCATGCTGAGCCCCCCCCCCAAAAACCCTATACATTTCATGTTGAAAATAAATCTGAATTCCAGATTCTTTCAGTTAATTGTTAAGTCAATGGGATTGGAAGGAACTTTCCAACAAGGTGTTGAGAGAAATTATGGTAACTGTATCAAAAAAATCAAATCAGCCAACCACATTACTGTACTTAACAAAGCAACATAATAGAATATTTTTTTTTGCTATGGATGTACTAAAATCAGTCAGCACTGCAGGTCATTAATAGATGAAGATAAGCTTTATATTAAATAATGGGTATTAAATCTATACTAAATGCTTAATAAATTTGTTTCCTCCCTTTAGGCTATTTACATTAATGGAGTAAAAATTATAATAAATTAAAATAAAATGTTCCCCAATTTAGGAGAAATATAAATAATATTAAATAACATTAAAAAAAACCAGTATGACATGGAACCAGTTGTTCTATTTTCCTTAATTGTCATGTATTCTGTCATGTTCTTTATCTGCTTAGTGAATTTACAACTAGCACAGCAGGCTGTGAATTTTTAATACATCTCTTCAAGCAAGGAAAAGGTCAATATTAACATAAAAACCTTCTTTAAGGATTGTGGTGCAAAGGTTTCTTAGCAGAGAACAGGTGTTGTTGCAAAACTAAAATCTGCCACAACAGTCAAGATAAAAGATTCTTGGAGCTAAGTTGGGAAACAAATGCCTCAGTATGACACCACGACTGCCAGTCAAAGGTGACTGAAAATTATTTTGTTTTCTTGGTATTAAACATGTTTGTTGCAGGCAGAATAATTTAATATATAATAATTATTTTTTAAAAAAGCTTTTAATTACTTTGAAGTAAAATGCTCTTATTTTTCTTCCTTTTCAGCTTCATTCTGACCAGGACAAGGGAGATGGATCACTCAAATACATATTGTCAGGAGATGGGGCTGGTACTCTTTTTATAATTGATGAGAAAACAGGTGACATTCATGCTACTCGGAGAATTGACAGGGAAGAGAAAGCCTTTTACACCCTGCGTGCCCAAGCTATTAATAGAAGAACTCTGAGACCAGTGGAACCTGAATCTGAGTTCGTCATCAAAATCCATGACATCAATGACAATGAACCAACATTTCCAGAAGAAATTTATACTGCTAGTGTTCCTGAAATGTCAGTAGTGGGTGAGTGCTTTATACAGAGGCACAAATGCCTGTTCTGTGTTCCTTGATGAATAATTTCCCCATCCTCTGATAAGTCATTCATGTTCGGAATTCTATTTGATGTGTTATTTTTCATTTTGGTTTGCTTGTTCAAGTGTTGGAATTGCAACCAGAAACAGATTGCTGTGATTCAAGATCTATTTCACTTAAAATATTCAAATTATTAATTTACAGTGATTCAGAATATAAATACAAATAGAAAATAGTTAATGGTGAATCACCCTCCTCCTTAAGAGCTGTTAGAATAGAATCACTAAATTAGCCTGTTGAAAGCTCAATGGATTTTTTTTCTTTCATTTTCACTGGAGGTCCCAAGTGATGATAAGCACTGAATGGAGAGCTGTCTCCACTTTCACTCTTTCTGTGGCTGAGGAGAGCTATATGTTTACTCAAGTGCTGTTGGTGCACTGCCTGAAGGTAGACGCCCTCTTTAGTCTCTTTTTCTTTCAGTTTTTTAGTGTATGGACAAATGCTCTTGTGCTTTCAGTTCCTCCCTTAATTCACTCACTGAATGGCAGCTTCAAGAATCTTAAACAGCTGTTTGAATGAATCTTTCTTCTGTTTGCAATGTATTTTGAGTTCCTGTCGTAACTACAAAGTTGTGGCCTGGATCACGCCAGCTGGTCAGATTCGTAAACAACAGCATTTTGGAATATGAGTTATTTATTAATTAGTGCATATGATTCTTTAGGAAGAATTTGGAAAAGCTTATAAATATATAGAGTCTCTCTTTAAAAATCAATATTCATTTATTCGTTGTATAACTGTAGATATGCTACTCATTTATTTATGTTCAGAAAACACACAATATTTTCAACACATCTTTTGGCTACTATTGCTATTTTAATTACTACCACTGCCTGACCTTGATCAAACAGTGTTTTGAGAACTTTTATATATACAGGTATTGAGATTTTAGTACTTATATTCTTGGGCTTTGGAAAATGTTATAAGAATATAAATACATAATTATTTAAAGAGCATGGCTTCAGCAAAGCTGTATAGCAATGTGTGGGAGCATAACACCAACAATATTCCTTAATAAGATAATTGCAATATGCTTTTAGTTTCTGATTGAATCATTAAAGTCCCAACATTGAGCAAGCAGTTTTTAGTATAAAGGAAAGTACAAAAAGAAAAAAACAAAAAAGAGGAATAAATCTATCAGATAATTCCATAGGGCTTTACTGGAACTTCATCAAACTAGTCCACATGAAGAAGAGAGCTGAAAAATCTTCTTTCTTTACTGTTCCAAAATAGAACAAAATGTAATACCGATTTGTTACTCTACTGATCCATTCTCTAGAATCATGCATTTCAGTAAATGTATATAGCTTTAGGCAGAGCATCTTGAAAGACCATTGCTGCATTTTCTAGAGAAGCACGTGGCAAGATTACAGTAGCACTGAAAAAAGACATCTTAGAGTTTCCATTTTGTTTCTCATGTTCTTTCTATTAATTCCAAAAAGGAGTTGCTTAAAATATTATTGGAATGATTTTATGAAAGTGATTCAGTGTTTTCATTAATTATTACATTATATAATGTACAGTTATAATATATTGATTCCTAATTTTGTCAGTCTCAATTCCATAAAGATTATCTATTTCTTAAGTGTTCTCAAACATCCAAGACATTATTTCAATGATTCTAAAATATCCAGAATATTTTAGGTTCCAGTGTATCTGTGCATCCACATACATCATACACATTTTGAAAGTGCACTTTTTGCTGCACTGCAATAAATAAAAACATGATAAGAAAAAGATATAAGATTATAAGAAAAATATCCAGAAAACTACACTGAGGATAAAAAAACATATCATACGGTGGATGCAAACAGATCCCAGAAAATTTCTGAAGCATGTTGAAGATAACTTCTTGGTGCAGGTCCTAAAGGAGCCAACTACAAAAGGTGGTCTCCTAGATTTTCTTGTTTGTAAACAGAGAGGGACTCATGGGTGGTTGGTGGCTGTCTTGATCACAGTGACCATGAAGTAGTTGAGTTTCAGATCATTGTAGATGATAGAAAAATTACCAACAAAACTTCAACCCTGGATATGGGGGGACCAGACTTTGGGCTGCTGAAGGAGCTAGCCAGCTCCTGGTAAGGTCCCTGGGAATTTGCTTGTGAAGGTATTAGGGTCCATGACTGCTGGTCATTTTTTATGAGCCATCTCTTAAGAGGGCAGGAACAGGCAATTTCAGAGTCAGAAGTCAAGGAAGCTGTGCAGAAGGCTGGCTTGGATGGCCAGGGATCTTTTAGAAAGAAAAGCAGAAAAAGAAAGTGTAGGGACATTGGAAGCAAGGACAGACAACATGGGAAGAAAATTTGTGTGGCCAAAGCTTGATTAGAGTTCAAGCTGGCCAGCACTGTGAAGGACAACAAAAGGGGCTTTTAAAAAATATGTTAACAGAAAAAGCAGGGTCAGAGATAACATTGGTCTGTTACTTGATGACGTTAGAAACAGCAGTTTTGATTTCTTCCTCAGGCTGTGGTATTTATCCAGATGGATACCTGAGAATGGAGCTATTTCTATTATCAAATACATTGTCTTGAGAAAGGCCCATAAATTCTTTGTTGTCTTGTTCATCTTTTGGTGCTTATTAATCATAGTAAAGGCAGAGACAAATGGGCCAACTTCAGGATCTCGCAGTTGGGTCAATATCCTAGAAGACATCTTGTTCTGCTGAGGTAATTGTACTGATTACTGGATATTTTCTCTTCTTTTACCATTTTCCTTTACTTACTTTCAAAGTTTATGACTCAGAATATTCTATACAGTTTTGATAACAATCTTATGTCCATTGTATTCTTCACCTACCTGTATCTTTCTGTTCATTTGAAGGTTTCTTTTCAGAACTGCAGACGAGTCTTTTTTTTTCCTCTAAACAGCTTTTCCTGTGGATTTTGCCTATTGGTATCTTTTAAACAAGCTTCCAGAACTTTCTGATATTCAGACCTTTTTTTTTTTTTTTTCATTATCACATCCTTTGTTGTATTTGTTGATGTTTCTCTGTTAAACTGTTGCAGCCTATCTATTCTCTAATCATTCCTTATCTTTATTCCATCTTGTATGTTCAGCGCTGTTTCTACTATCTGTCATGCTCCCTGGATGGTCTTTTCTGCTTCTGAATTAGGGATATGAATATATGCTTCATAAAATGTAACATCCTTTTGGTTTTACATGTGAATTACAGGTTGGGTATCCCGCAGTTAGCTTGTCATCTCTGTCTGTGGTTATCTTTTTGTCTTTCTCTTCAGGCAGCATTTAGAACTACTACTGCTTGGCTTTTTGTGCACTTCCTCAGTGCAGTTCCAATTCCCAATGCTTAATGCTCTGCCATAGCATTTATCTTCTAACACTTCCTTCTTTTTTCCCATTAACAAAGTTTTTTTAAAAATCCTTTTTTTATAGTTCTCTCAACAAACATTTTTACATTTTCTGACTTGTAGTTTTACAATATCAATGACAGATTTTGAAAACCCAAGTTATTACCTTACATTTAGATTTTTTACAAACTCCGATTTCACTCGGCAGAAAAATCCTGACATAAGGAGAGGGAACAAAAAAAGGAAAAAAACCGAAACAAACCAAAACAAAACCCCTCAAGAATAAACATTATTTTTCTTTAAAAGGGACATTATAAAAAATTGGAAATATCCATTGACATGCTTGTTTCTAGCTTATAGTTTTCCAAGTTACAAAAGTACCATGTAACTAAAGACCTTTCTGACATCGGCTTCTCTGAATATGCAGCCCTTTCCACTTCTTCTCTGTTATTCTGCTGCGTTAAATAGTTTATTATTTCAGGAGAGAACATGTGTCATTATTTCCTCTCTTTTCTGCTAGAAAGAGCAGAGAATTTCTACTAATTCAACTTGTTATTTATATGGATAATTTACTAGGGAGAGTACTTCCTGTAGTTAAATGTGACATAACTCAGTTGAGAGTATGGAAAAGGAAACACAAGTTTCAAATTCAGCTCTACAATGTGTATTCTGTGGCTTCTTTTTCCTAGCTAATTATCTTCAGTGATTCTTATCTAATATGTCTACATCATAAATGCATTGTGAAGTCAAAGTCATTAATACTTGTATGGTGTTTGAAGATGCTTGCAAGGAACACATTAAAATGGGCCAAATATATTAATTACTATTATAGTACCAGACCTTAGGGAGATTCAAATATTGTAATTAAAATTATGTTAAAATATGCCTTCTGAGAACTACGATAATCTGACAAATGACTGTTTATTTCTGGGCCTAGCTCACCACCGTATAATTCTAGTTTATCGTTTAATAAAATTTGCAAATATATGGCGACAAAATAATGCGATTAATATGTCATATTAATAACATAGCTGGAACCATATTCTCCAGTATATTATCACTGTCTCCTTTATGTCCTCCTACAGATTTCAGATCAGGCTTAAGATCCTGAAGGCCAAAGACTCTTACAAACTTCATCAGAAGCAATCTGTGCCTATGTAAAAGATGGAGCAAGGTCCAGACCAAGGAGTGATGACTAAGTCACACCCACACTGTAGTTTTTAAACCCCAGCATCACTGATCATCTTTGGTGCCTTGGGATTTCTGGTCTACATTTCTGACCAGAGCAAATGATACATTTGTACTACTGATCATAGGTGATTTTCAGTAACCTCAGTGAACTGAAGCAAAGAAAAAAAATAAAACCAGATGTTTTGACAGCTGATGTGCACTACATAACATATAGTGATATACTGATATATTCCTCCTGTTCACTTCTTTGCATGGTTTCTGTCTGTTTTTTTGTAGGAATCATTGATCCCTCAGTGAACACCTATACAGAATGTTTCTCCTCCTCTTACCTCTTAGGGCTATGGGCTAAGATCAGCAAGGGCCAAGATCAAAGGGGTGACTTCTGCATCCTGAATGGCGATCAGAAGTGTAGCGGTGCCCTGGCGCTTTTCCTGCCAGCTACCTTACCGGTGGCTGGCCAGCAAGAGCCAAAGAGTTGAGGCAACATTGAAAGTGTATTTCATTCTTACTGCTTTTGGGTAATGGGGTGTACATTACCCTGTACACAACCCACTGAGTAGTCTTACTGTGCAAGAGTGATAAAATTATGGAGCCCAAGTCTCTTCCCACAGACTTTAAAGGGAACAGGATTAAATCTGTTTTTATAAGTGTCTGATAGATTTTATTTGGTGTATATGCAGCCATGCTCATTGCAGCTAGAGAAAAGAATAGCTGATATGATTTGTTCTGTTTCATGTGCATGTGTATTAAAATAGCATTAATTAATATATCTGCATTATGACACTCATAATTGAGCCAGCAATAACTATTAGACGTGTATTATTACATTGTAAATAGAAATTTTATTTATTTATTTTAGAGCTATTAAACATGTTCCTCAGTTTTCTTCCAAATTATCCTTCAAAGTTGATTTTGCATGGTTTTTTAAATTAAAATGAAATAAAAATCTCATACAATTGACCTATTAATAAATACTGCTAGTTTGAACACATGAAGAAAATGTGAAAATGAGAAACATGAAATCATTCAGTTACATGTATTAGAGAGAAAAATCACCTTTCATGTGTTTGTTATATAGACTTTTCAGGTTAATACGTTGTGTTGTTGTGATAAATTCCTTGATGATGACTGTTCTCTGTTTTTATGCATATGAAATGGAGGATTTGTAAACTTTACTTGGATAATGCTGTATTGATCATCGTACTTGGTGGTTTGATTTTATTTCTATTGCTTTTTTTTTTTTTACTTGCAACCCTTAAGTTACTGAACACGATTTGTTCTTATCTTTGTTTACACAACACTTCTTTGCTATTTCAGAGCAAATATTCTTTAAGAGCAAGTATACATTCTAGAACTGCAGTTTGCTACATACTAAGATGGTCCAAAAAGTGAATTTTGGAATCAAGACAACACTTCTCAGAACTTAAATACATTCAACAAAAAGGCCACTGTGTCTTTTAACAGAATGACATATATCTACAAATGGGGTTCAGTGTGGCTGGAGATACAAGGTATTTGTGAACTGGAAACAGAAGAAGTTTTTAGGACAGCTCTGCCATCTCTATATTCTTATATTTTAAAGATGTTTAGATTTTCAGTTTCAGCCCTAGTCTAGGTGATCAGTAAAGCAATCACCAGTACAGTGGAAAGTATTCATATTTTTTATCTTATTTTTTTCTTTAGACTTGTGTAGCAATTTTAAGTGTTTTTTAAATTTTGTTTTGTGTTTGAGGTCTTGTTCTGTTAAATCAGTGATTTATTCTATTTTAATATCAGTAGTTATAGAACCAGGAATTTGCCTATTATGTCTTCTTTACGAGACGGTAGTCCTTTTAGGGACTTACTGAAACAAGCGTTTCTGTTCTAAGACAGTTGAAATCTGAACATTTCTGAGAACTCATCTCTGATTCAACAGTTAGGCATGTGCTCATTCCATTGATATTGGCATGATGTTAACATCATTGCAAAAAAAAAAATCTAAGTAATGAAAAGTAGATTTTTATTGTAATAAAAACAAATCTTTGGAAAAGAGGAAGTTAGTACATAAATATGAAATTATTGTAGGTGGGTAAGGACAAGAATTTAGCTCAACCATAGCTATTGTTTACCTTTGCTAATTAGATCTTAATCATGCTTTTGGGATTAGGGAAGCTTGGATTCAATTTATGTAGAATGAGATCCTGAAAAAGAGAAGAATGTACCTGAAATTGCCTATAAGATCAAAAATATATTTGAAAGGTCCAATAGACATTAACTGACATTTTCTTTAGGGTCTGCTTGAATGGAAACTGATGTTCTTGAACCTGAACTTTGAATGTTTCAGGAACTTCTGTGGTGCAAGTTACAGCTACTGATGCTGATGACCCTTCGTATGGAAACAGTGCCAGAATAATTTACAGCATACTTCAGGGACAACCATATTTCTCTGTGGAAACAGAAACAGGTCAGGATAATTGTCGTTATTTCCATTTACAAAAAAAAATGTAGATTTTTTCTTTCTTTTTAAAAATCTTTGATGAACTGAAAATTAATTTTAAAAAACTAACCAAAATGAAATAATATCTCTTATTTATTTCCTCATAGTTTATAATTCTTATAATAAATATAAAAATTTGGAGTTATTACAGCTGACACTGTGAAGCATAAATAACTTTACAGTGGTACTATCAATACCTTAAAGATCTAAGTAACAACATTTCTTATAAAGGCAAGAATAAAGGTTTTCATCCTAGAAAATGTACTTCTTCTCTTAATGGTTATACTTGGACTAATAAAAGGTGTTCTTTCTACTCATAAAACTTGTGCATAAATATGGTGTATCGTTTTTAGCGTGAAATGTAAACGGGAAGGGGAGCTGTGATGCAGAACGAAGGTTTGTTCAACAAACAGGCAGCCTGTACTGAAANTTAGCTCAACCATAGCTATTGTTTACCTTTGCTAATTAGATCTTAATTATGCTTTTGGGATTAGGGAAGCTTGGATTCAATTTATGTAGAATGAGATCCTGAAAAAGAGAAGAAGGTACCTGAAATTGCCTATAAGATCAAAAATATATTTGAAAGGTCCAATAGACATTAACTGACATTTTCTTTAGGGTCTGCTTGAATGGAAATTGATGTTCTTGAACCTGAACTTTGAATGTTTCAGGAACTTCTGTGGTGCAAGTTACAGCTACTGATGCTGATGACCCTTCGTATGGAAACAGTGCCAGAATAATTTACAGCATACTTCAGGGACAACCATATTTCTCTGTGGAACCAGAAACAGGTCAGGATAATTGTCATTATTNTAAGTAACAACATTTCTTATAAAGGCAAGAATAAAGGTTTTCATCCTAGAAAATGTACTTCTTCTCTTAATGGTTATACTTGGACTAATAAAAGGTGTTCTTTCTACTCATAAAACTTGTGCATAAATATGGTGTATCGTTTTTAGCGTGAAATGTAAACTGGAAGGGGAGCTGTGATGCAGAACGAAGGTTTGTTCAACAAACAGGCAGCCTGTACTGAAAACTATTTATAAAGCTTATGAACACAAATATGTTCTTTAAAACATTAAATTAATATTTTAGAAATATATTTCACAGAGTAATACAAAAAATCAGCAGATTGCACACATCAAAAATAAAGATATTATTAACAATTTTTGTTTTTTTCTTTATTTATTTAAGGCATCATCAGGACTGCTTTGCCGAACATGAACAGAGAGAACAGGGAGAAGTACCAAGTAGTTATCCAGGCAAAGGACATGGGAGGCCAGATGGGTGGATTATCAGGGACCACCACCGTGAACATCACTTTGACTGATGTCAATGACAATCCACCTCGATTCCCCCAGAGTAAGCTGTATTTAATAGTTGTCTTGCACTGTAAGAGCTTCAAACTAAAGAGTTAAGCAATCACCATCTGGTTTAATTTAGAATAAATCTAGATTATGGGGCACACATGAACAAAAGGCTTATGTACTGATTTATTCACTATTATTAAAGCAGTATTATAATGTTACAGCATTTGTTTGTTAGGAAGACAGTTACATGGTCAAATATTACTGCAGCAAACATGGAATACTTTTCAGCATTATAGGAGGGGGTGGTAGGTGGACTCATAAGAGCATTACAGCCATGTTTTTCTTTTCCCTTACCTATTGCTTAAAACCTACATACTCCCCCACTGAAAATAAAGTATGTAATAATTCTAGATATGCAGAGATATTTGAATTGTAGTATCTGCTTAAATATTTAATCATGAAGAACGTGGAAAAGAAATTACTTGAAGGGAATCAAGCAGATTTGTACTTTTCCAGTTACAGAGCTACAAAACCTAATAGAACATTTCCCAATGTAAAGTAAATGACATTTAACTTTTTGTTTTTTAACAGCTTAAGTTTACCAAAGCTTTTTATAGTGCTTTTTAATAGTACAGCTATCAAGAGTTTGTATCCTCAGACTAAAATATAAAAACATTCTTCGTCTCTATGCAACATGGAAATATTAAACTGTGGAACATCAAACTTGTTAAAGATTAAGAATTTTAAATACATTTGAAACCTCTTGCATATACTGTGGTTGTCAAATTTTGCTAGATGGTTTGGACATACTTATTAACTAAAATATTTAGAATATCCTTACCACCCATTTTTTCTTCTGTATATCTCTACTGAATCCAGTAGTCATTGATGAACCAGCTCTCAGGCTCAAAACAACCTAGTCGTCAGGTTCAAATGATTCTGACTTTATTATGTTCTTTATGGCACAAATGGAATACATAATTTTGTTCAATTTCATGTAGTAGTTAATATATATGTGTTCAGCTAAGATGTCTATCAGCATGTGATTTCATATACACACTCAAAATAGAAAAATTGTGAACAATTGAGGACTTATTCTTGACAGAATTTATTGTTAATTTGTTGTTTTATGTTCTTTGTATTTCCACAACTTTTTGATCTATTATTTTTCTTGTTTCCATTTGTATACAGAGTATTATGGTAATTCCAGTGTTGGGTAGGTCGCAAATGCTATATTACTCCTCTCTGGACCTGTTGAGGAAGACTGTTCAAAGATATGTCATGTTCAAAGCTTTACAGGAAGGCTAGTTTCAACAGTTATATTTAAGACAGCATATAAGCACCAAACATGCATATTTATTCCCTTTTTTCTTGTTCCTTAAGCAGTGTGTTAAATTGATTCTTAGAATGATGGAATCGACTTCCTAGATGATTTTTACATGACTTATCTTGCAGTCCAACATCACATTTGAGTCAGATGAGGATCTGATGTAGCATCCCAGAAATATCTCTGCATTTTTCTGTTAATGTCAGTGTAAACCAGATGTGACCTCTGATTTAAAGAAACTTCTAGTTTCACTCTCAGTGGGGGTGGGGTGGTGGTGTTTTGGTTTTTTTCTCTCTATTTTCTCTCTGCCTGTAGCTTCACTCGATATAAATATAAATTTCAGTGGAAATGGAACCTAAAACATTTATTAAGCTGACTCATTTTACTAGATATATGAAAGTAAAAATAGTTATTGACTTTAAAAAAAAAATCTTTATTTTTAATTTCAAAATCCAAATAGATATTATAATGATTCCCAGTTTTAACAGAGATCAGTGACACTACTGGAATTAATACTGATTAAGTTAAATTATTTTTATTCTGTTCCATTAATAAAAAACATATGTATATTAGGTTTATGAGACAATCATATTCATATCAGATTTATAAATTGCCAGTAAAAATATTAAAAGGTTCATTGTCACGGGACTGAGAATATTATGGCTACATATTTCAATAAAATGTTTCATAACAGATTAAACTCCTGCCAGAAGTAACTCAGAATTGTGGAAAATTCTATGTATTTTATCATACTTTCTCAAAAAAAACCCCAAACCAAACCAAAACCGAAACCAGAAGAGCCATTAGTTCCTCTGTTGTTTAGATTACAGAACAAGGACTCTTCAGAATGTTTTTCTCCTTTTGAAGATCTTCTGAAAACCATATAGGTAGCAGTGGCTGTTCTTCAGAGTAAACATTATAAAATATAAAACATTATTAAGGTTTTGCACAGAAAGGCCATCAAAGACCTCAGATACTGGATCTCTGTTTCAACTGTAATATTTCCAAGTGTTCTCAGAAGTAAGGCGATGGTCTTGACCAATGACAAATGGAAAAAGTGGATTATGGACTTAGGTGCCTGAGTCTGACTGAAAATCAGTGCATGTGTGTTATGGCAGGCCATGTCTCCTGTGGGAATACAGCCTGTATTAGTCTCCAAAAATATTTACCTTTACATTATCTGCCTATTCAAGAGTAAATAGAGGAAGGGTAAACATGAATAAAATAGTGTTTTCATTCTTTATGACTGACTGAAGTATTTCCAGACACAAGTGTGTAGACTTTAATCTTCCAGCTGATTTCTACTCACCTTGGTATATGGAAAAACTTCTTATTTCCTTGATCCTCCCTTTTTTATTCCTGACAGACAAATGAAAGAACATCACTCACTGGAGTAAATGCAAACAGTAAATTATTCTCTTTGAGGAAGAAGACAAGTGAGAGAAAAAGGATCGACAGAAGAGTTTTGCAAGAATAATTCTAGTTTTGTGTAGTTTGTGTTCTGATACAGTGTCTAAAGCTGCACTGAACCCCATACACAGTCAGTGTATTACACGTCTTCAGTGACAAAAGATAATAAAACAAAGTGTCTCATACTATGGTGGAGATTTCTATAAATGGACAACTTAGACATAAAATTATCTTTCAGATTATAGGTTTCTGGTTATTTTCACTCTGATTCCACGACCTTACTAGCAATTCAAGGTATGCGCTTTTACCACTCCACAAAGTTATTGAATTGAGTATTGCAGTGGGAGACAGAGTAGAATCAGCAAGGCATAGTTTGGGGATGTAGTTTTAAACATTCCAGAAAAAAATGTGGTTAATAGTTGACACATCATAAAACTAATTATAACATACAAATATTAATTGGGGAAAAAATAAATGCTAAACAGGAGCAGAGGCTTGTTTTTTCTTCTGGTTTTTTGACTGTTAGGTGATTATGAAGAGATTATATACTAACGTAGCAAAGCACACAGATTTAGGTATTAGAGAAAGGTAATGAAAATGCCAGAGCAAATGCAAGATAAATCACTTGATTGAAACATCAAAATGTAACTGAGTAAAAATAAATTCATATAAATAGAATGTAGAGTGTATATGGCCATAAAGTATTAATTCTGCTGCTGTGTATCATTTTCATATCAAAAGCTGCCTAAGTAAAATTATATGAAAAAATTAAATTTTTATATTTTTAATTCAACATTTAATTACAAACTACATGTGAGTGTATGGCTTTCTTTTTTTTTTTTAGCATTTTTGCTTCTTTTTCTTTTTTGCTTTCAGGTTTAACAAACTGTTATGTAACAGAACAGAAAAAACTAGTTCTGTAAAATGAAAGTCTCAAATGTCCCTATGAGTAATAGGGGTTTTTTTCAGTTAATGTTCCCAAAATCGAAACCAGTTACTTTGTCACTATGTAGCTGGTATGTAATTTACTCTGTTAAGAGATACTGATAATCCTCACATATGACTCACCTGTACTTTCCTGAAGATAAGATAAGATCATGTTGCCAGTGGCTTTCGTGTACTGCTTTGTCACTGCTCTCTCCCCATGATTCTTCCAGATCGCACAAAACTAGTAGTTCCCTCTGTGGACTTTTCTGTACTTCTTGTTTGTAATGAAGTACACATGTGATGCCTTTTGGGTTACCTTCTGCTGTTCTGTCTGCTGGCCTTTACCACTTCCACTTCTGCATTACTGTTAACTGAACTATATCGTTGTAACTCACATTGCTTACCTTAGGAAGACTCTAAGTAAAACAGCAAATCTTGGAACTCTTAACTAAGGCCAGAGAAGAAAATGTTTTACAGTAGAGCTCTGATGACTTGACTCTCATCTTCTGAATGACAGCTGTATCTGCATTAATTTTAAAATCTTATTCTGAGACTTCTTCGTAGTGCATTGTGTGTCCCACGTTTTCCTACTGTATGTTCTGACAGCTGAGAGCAGAGGTCTCAACCTTAATTTACAGTTTCCACAGTAAGGCTGGGACATAGAATACTAAAATGTATGGTGATGTTTTCATTTCAATTCTTGCAGCATGTCTGAATGATGATAGTTTTATTCCTATTTTTTTTTGTCAGCTGAATGACACTATTATAAAGGGGCTAGAGAAAGTAGCATAAAACCAAAATTGAAGTGTTTATAAGCCTTATTTAAGTATGAATTAAATGCTTTAACAAGTATAGGCATACCTTCTGCCTGTGGATTTTCAAAAACTATCCCTGCATTAAGATGTTATTCAATTTTATTTAATATTGTATCTGACTGTCTAATTTTGAAAGCTGAAATTGCTTAGAATTGTCCAGCGAAGTCAGGGGGTTCTGTTCTTTGTAATGCTTCCATGATTAAATAGATGTAAAATGTATCCCAAAAGATTCACTTTAGATATTAAGGGGAAAAAAGCGGAAAACACAGAGCAGTCTTTTCACGTGGTATTTCAGACATAGACAAGACAAATACAGACATAATTGATTCGTCTTTGAGACAGGAAAATAGAGGTCCTTTTCAAAACTATTTTTCTATTATTTTGTTTTTCTGTTTTTGTTTTCCTACAATTTTGTTTTCAGTCTTCTACTTAAAGTTTTCCCCTGCATAGTTCTCTGCTTCACATTTTGCTCATCCTTCCAGTATTAAGTGGCAAGTTCTCTAGAATAAAAGATACACAAAAATATGTAATCAGCTATTGTGTGACACAATGTTATTTAATGCATGTGTAATGCCTTATGGGGCTCCTGAATGGCTCTTTGTCTCTTTGACAGGTACCGTCCACCTCCGCATTCCCGAGTCCTCCCCAGCTGGGACAGCCATTGGCAGCGTCAAAGCCACAGATGCAGACACTGGAAAAAACGCGGAAGTAGAGTATAGAATTATAGATGGCGATGGGACAGATATGTTTGACATTGTGACACAGAAAGACACACAGGAAGGCGTCATAATTGTGCGAAAGGTGTCTATTAACAACATACACTAAATTGTACTGGCGTCAATGTCATGCCACAAATGTTTATTGGAATAAAGTCCTTAGATCCTGTGACGACATGTCCTAGTGGTTTAACAATTGCAATCATCCCCATCAGTGGCTGAACAGTACTAATTCCTTTTAAGATGAACTGGAAATAACAGGTGGTGACAATGTCTGAGACGCAGCATGGGTTTAAATCATTATTTCCAGAAAAGTAGGCAAAAAATGGACCACGCTCAAAGTGTTAGTACTAGTTATCTCTGTGATTTCAAATACAGACTTTAATATTTATGTAACCTATTTTCTTCAGGAAGCAATATGCAGTTCATTCACTACTGAAAGACATAGGTTTTCACTGTTTAGGAGATTCTCATCAACATAGGTGACCAGTGAATGCCAGAACACAAACATACTCATGGAAGCAGAGTCACAGGCTAGACTCTTTTGTTCCTGTTTCCAACACATCACCTGGTTAACACATGAGCAGTGAATAACGGTGTCCCTGTTCTAGAGATATCTTTAATTCTGCCCTCTGTCTTGCATGCCAGAGCACTTTCAGAAGTGTAAGATCTCACATGTAGAAATGCCATTCTCCTGCTCCTCAACAATTTCCCATCCAGAAGTCCCTCAGTCATTTTCTTTGGGACTCTTAAGATGTGTTTCTAAAGCATTCAGGCAACATTTCTAACATAAAGCACTGCTTATATTAGCTTTTAAAACAAATCTCCTCAAGCACAGAATAACAAATTAAACACTACTATAAAATATATCTCCACATCTCTTGATAATAGCATGTACTGAGTTAAGCTGAAACAGAGTTAACTTCCTTCATAATAGCGAGCAAGAGGCTATGTTTTGGATTTGTGCTCAGAAGAAAGCTGATAAAAAGTGATGTTTATGTGTCTTCCAAGGTCTTTCAGCTTCTCTGGCTGTCTGCANGGACTCTCCCTGCTCCAGGATCATTAGCTGGGAACAGGCTGAGCCTTGGTCAAGGGGTGGGGGGGGCAGTTTCACTGTGTATCACTCATTCGTATATTTGTATATACTTTTATATTCAATATTATTTTAGTTTAGTTATTAAATTGTTTTTCTCTCAACCCACGAGTCTTTTTTTCCCTTTATCCCTTTAATTCTTTCCCCCATCCTTGGGAGGGGGGAAGGTGAGTGAACAGGTGTGTGGGGTTGGCCCCCAGCCAAGGGTAAATCTATCACATAGCAACCAAGGAAAAGGCAAGTTTTGCAAAGATCAGAGTGTGTTCATTTTTAATCTGTAGGTTCTATGTTCATAGTCAGCATTGTAGTTTATCTGGGAAGGAATGAAAATACAAAGTTTGGGGTCAAATATTTTTCCTTTTCCTAGAAATTTACAAAGGCTTCTCTTGAGATGCTCCCTTCTTGCTTGCTTCAGATTTTTCACACAGACTTTATTCTATTAAATCAATACAGACTTGAAAAAAAAAAGTCTAATAACTGGATCAACCATAAAAAAATTATAACACAGCAGCTCCAAAAATGTCACCAATAAATGCTAATGAACAAGGTCTTCTCATTTTGTCATTAGCAATCTGACACAGTTGCAATTTTCAGGATGCTTTCTCATATTGATAAATACGTAGCTTATTCAGAGAGCACAGACAGCAGCATTAACTAGCAAGGAAGAAGATATGCTTGGTCTGTTCGTTTATGAAAATATTCTTTATATTTTTATACATAGTATCATAGGATGGTTCTGTGATTCTATGAATATTGGCCTTGTTGAACTTCATGAGGTTTGCACAGGCCCATCTCTCAAGCCTGTCAGGTTCCCCTGGGATGGCTTATTTGACCACATTGATTGACATTTCTGTTTTCCATGGTGAATAACTAGAAACAGCTGACATTCCTTTACTGAGTCCTTAAGCTACTATATCTGAATTTAACATCTGTTGTAAAAGAACTTTTTATATACAAGTCTTTCTATACAAGTTCTCACAGAGAAAATAATTGCTTTGCTACAATGTCATATATTTGGGCAACAGTTATGCTCATTGCTGGTGATATGTTGGAATACCTGTACAATCCACACATTTTAAATCCAGTGTTTACATCATAGCCTGAAGAGATGCCCAAACTGGATGCAAATGTATTAGTAGCAAGTTAACCACATCTGCATGGTGCACCTTCTGTCAAATTAAGCCAGCTAATTAGAATAAAGCAGGACTAACATGGCTTCCTTGCTTCTAGGCTTGAATCCAGCATCCTTTAACAGCAGCATGCTGCACTTTATAGACACACCAATAGTCTCACATCTAGCTTAAACAGCAACACTGTGTTGCATTTCTCAATTGTATTAATAGATGTCCTCCCTTCTGCTCCAACTCCATTTTAAAAATAAGTTTGGGGTAGTGGGGAAACTTATTCTTTCACTGGAATGCATGTTTCTGCTCTTAAATAGTATATTTAAATTTCTAGGCTGTCACTCTGGCATCTTTCATAAACATTAACTTGTATTTAAAAGCAATTAGGCAGAAAAAACAGGTATTCTGGCACCAATTTAGATGAATGGAAACCACCAGTTTGATATCTCCCTGAGATTCTGGGGGAGTTAATGAAGTCTTATTTGTGTCAGAAAGGTAAATTCTCAGCTTGCTCAATTTCCTCAGTGTCATTAATTAGCTAACACTCTTCATCTATGACAGTTAGAAAAATTTGAAGGAATAGAGGTTCTTTTCTATCAAAAATGATTTCTAATTATAGCACTGAACCTTTCCTCCTTCCATTTTAAAAAAGAACTGCTGACAAAAATGTCAAATCTATTTTGAAAAAAAAAAATCTGTGATGTTAGATTCATTAAATTAAGTGAAAAGTAACAAGATTAAGCTCTTACTGTTTCTCTAGATATAGAGAATTTTGACAGACACACATGCACTCCTTAAAAGAAACCTAAAATATTTTTTATATTTAAGGTCAGCTGCATTTGTTTGATAATAAATATACTTGGGTCATTTTGAGTATTCAAGAGTTTATAGTATTTCCTGATAAATACTAGTATTAAGTAAATGTCTGCATTTCAAGTATTTTAAATGCTTATATGATTGTTTCAAATCCGTACTCTTGTGAAACAGCAATTGGTAAATGTGCATGGAAAATCCTTTTGTCATCGGTGCTATTATAATTCAAACAGTATTTAGGAAGAGAAACTTCCTCTAAAAACAATGGAAACTTCTTATTAGAGAAAGTGATCTCTATGCTGTGGAAAATTTGAACTGTACTGGGGTTCCCCCAACACAGGTCAAAATCTGACAAAGTTTGAGTCCTCTTTAGTTTCCGTTATATACATAGGTCAACATTTGTCAGTAAGTAATGTAATTTAATAAACGTTATCATCTTCATTTTTAGCCCATGGACTATGAGACAAGAAGACTTTATACCTTAAAAGTAGAAGCTGAGAATACCCATGTGGATCCACGCTTCTATTATCTTGGGCCTTTCAAAGATACAACTATTGTTAAAATCTCTGTAGAAGATGTAGATGAACCTCCTGTCTTCAGCAGATCTTCTTACCTTTTTGAGGTGCATGAAGATATTGAGTTGGGGACAATAATAGGAACAGTAATGGCACGGGATCCTGACTCAGCCTCAAGTCCGATAAGGTAATACTCCAGTCTCTGTGAACACATAATTTACTAAAGAAATTATGATATATAATAGTACAATATGAATTTTCATGTACACATTGTGAACAGAAAGAAGTCGCTAATGTGTTTTTCTTTTACTTATTAGTGTTCCAGAGACAGACAGAATTGAGAATGATGCTATCCGTAAGCCTCTGAACACCTCGGGCATTCATTTGCACACAAGAGACACAGATGTTTTCTATCACTTCAAATCTCAGAAAACTTACAAAACTACACATTGATTTCAAGTAGGCTCTTCTGGACTACTTTCTTCACACTGTGATAAAGTGGCAAACCAGTCTACAGCCCAGGAAGGGTACAGAGCTTTCTCATGCCTCCTCTGGGCAGTCCTGGAAAGCATATACAGCTCTGATCTCACCTGCTTTGGTTCATGCCTCTTGCTTTGTAGGCTTGCCAGACTGATTGCTATGCAGGATAAAATTATCCTTCTGTGTGCCCAAATACTCCAAGAATTTAGGCATTGAAAGATTAATATCTTTAAAAATCTTTTCTACTATGCATCATACTACTAGATGCTGCATGCTACACTGCATCTAGCGAAATGCAGTGTGCTGTACTTTGGTCTGAGGTTTTTTGGTTGTTTTTCTATAATGCAAAAGCTTTAAGAAACAGGTAAGACAATGCTGTTCAAGATGGATCTGTGTTGTCTGAAATACTGAACAAAGCACAAAAATCACATTCCAGCAAAATAACCTTATCTGTCTTTGAAGTCAATTGCCACATACTTCTTAATGAAGCCCAGGTGGTAAAACTGGATTAGGAAATGAAACTGAATCTAATTTTCTCATGTGCATGGATAAGATAGGAGATAACACCAAGGNCTAGCTTAAACAGCAACACTGTGTTGCATTTCTCAATTGTATTAATAGAAGTCCTTCCTTCTGCTCCAACTTATTTTAAAAATAAGTAGTGGGGAAACTCATTCTTTCACTGGAATGCATGTTTCTGCTCTTAAATAGTATATTTAAATTTCTAGGCTGTCACTCTGGCATCTTTCATAAACATTAACTTGTATTTAAAAGCAATTAGTCAGAAAAAACAGGTATTCTGCCACCCATTTAGATGAATGGAAACCACCAGTTTGATATCTCCCTGAGATTCTGGGGGAGTTAATGAAGTCTTATTTGTGTCAGAAAGGTAAATTCTCAGCTTGCTCAATTTCCTCAGTATCATTAATTAGCTAACACTCTTCATCTATGACAGTTAGAAAAATTTGAAGGAATAGAGGTTCTTTTCTATCAAAAATGATTTCTAATTATAGCACTGAACCTTTCCTCCTTCCATTTTAAAAAGGAACTGCTGACAAAAATGTCAAATCTATTTTGAAAAAAAAAATCTGTGATGTTAGATTCATTAAATTAAGTGAAAAGTAACAAGATTAAGCTCTTACTGTTTCTCTAGATATAGAGAACTTTGACAGACACACATGCACTCCTTAAAAGAAACCTAAAACATTTTTGATATTTAAGGCCAGCTGCATTTGTTTAATAAATATACTTGGGTCATTTTGAGTATTCAAGAGTTTATAGTATTTCCTGAGAAATACTAGTATTAAGTACTTTGTTCTGAAATGTCTGCATTTCAAGTATTTTAAATGCTTATATGATTGTTTCAAATCCGTACTCTTGTGAAACAGCAATTGGTAAATGTGCATGGAAAATCCTTTTGTCATCGGTGCTATTATAATTCAAACAGTATTTAGGAAGAGAAACTTCCTCTAAAAACAATGGAAACTTCTTATTAGAGAAAGTGATCTCTATGCTGTGGAAAATTTGAACTGTACTGGGGTTCCCCCAACACAGGTCAAAATCTGACAAAGTTTGAGTCCTCTTTAGTTTCCGTTATATACATAGGTCAACATTTGTCAGTAAGTAATGTAATTTAATAAACGTTATCATCTTCATTTTTAGCCCATGGACTATGAGACAAGAAGACTTTATACCTTAAAAGTAGAAGCTGAGAATACCCATGTGGATCCACGCTTCTATTATCTTGGGCCTTTCAAAGATACAACTATTGTTAAAATCTCTGTAGAAGATGTAGATGAACCTCCTGTCTTCAGCAGATCTTCTTACCTTTTTGAGGTGCATGAAGATATTGAGTTGGGGACAATAATAGGAACAGTAATGGCACGGGATCCTGACTCAGCCTCAAGTCCGATAAGGTAATACTCCAGTCTCTGTGAACACATAATTTACTAAAGAAATTATGATATATAATAGTACAATATGAATTTTCATGTACACATTGTGAACAGAAAGAAGTCGCTAATGTGTTTTTCTTTTACTTATTAGTGTTCCAGAGACAGACAGAATTGAGAATGATGCTATCCGTAAGCCTCTGAACACCTCGGGCATTCATTTGCACACAAGAGACACAGATGTTTTCTATCACTTCAAATCTCAGAAAACTTACAAAACTACACATTGATTTCAAGTAGGCTCTTCTGGACTACTTTCTTCACACTGTGATAAAGTGGCAAACCAGTCTACAGCCCAGGAAGGGTACAGAGCTTTCTCATGCCTCCTCTGGGCAGTCCTGGAAAGCATATACAGCTCTGATCTCACCTGCTTTGGTTCATGCCTCTTGCTTTGTAGGCTTGCCAGACTGATTGCTATGCAGGATAAAATTATCCTTCTGTGTGCCCAAATACTCCAAGAATTTAGGCATTGAAAGATTAATATCTTTAAAAATCTTTCCTACTATGCATCATACTACTAGATGCTGCATGCTACACTGCATCTAGCTGAATGCAGTGTGCTGTACTTTGGTCTGAGGTTTTTTGGTTGTTTTTCTATAATGCAAAAGCTTTAAGAAACAGGTAAGACAATGCTGTTCAAGATGGATCTGTGTTGTCTGAAATACTGAACAAAGCACAAAAATCACATTCCAGCAAAATAACCTTATCTGTCTTTGAAGTCAATTGCCACATACTTCTTAATGAAGCCCAGGTGGTAAAACTGGATTAGGAAATGAAACTGAATCTAATTTTCTCATGTGCATGGATAAGATAGGAGATAACACCAAGGCTCTAAAATTTAAGAACATATAAAGAGCTTAGCATTGCATCTTTATCCACTCTAATTGCATGAGACAACTGACAGTTTTAGGAGTTGTGTTTTCTTATCGTGACTGGAAAAAGGACAGACTTGTAGCTTTGGCTCTTTTTGTTTCTGGCACAACTTGATGAATTGAAGAACTGATGGGAATTTCCCTCATCACTGTAATTTACACAGAGTAGCAACTTAAACTTTGTTTTATACAATTTTTCTATGTCCTGCTGATGTTTCATTCTCCCATAGAAAATAAAGCAGAAGAGGCTGGAGTAATAGGGGCAAAGAAATTTCTAAAAAAATTGAAAGGAACTATTGAACCTAGATTTAATTGACTTGAAGAAAAATGTCAAAGATATATGTGATAATGCTCTTCATAGTACAGTTATTTCTTTTAGCTTTCATTTAGTGCGCTCTACTTGAAGACGAACATTTAAACAATTTTCATAGTGTAGACCTAATTCTCTTTAGTATTTGCTCTGTTCCTCAGCTTCCAATTCCAAAGCAGTCTTGTACATTCATTCAAACAATAATTATCTAGGATAAGTTTTTACAAACTTTTACTTCTTACAAGATCAAAATTAAATGCCAAGTACTATGTGTTTACCCCAGAATTGAACAGTTAACATTTAAACTAAAGCATTTCAGAAGTTGTCGTATTTTGAAATTAGAGCAGCTTGTATAATACTTTAATATTGTTATTAAAAATATTACATCTTCAGGTTGTAGACTTGATTCAGTTTTGTTGGGGTTTTTTTCTGTTTAGCTGTTTATTTTAAAATATTGGCTTCTGTTTATTAAAATTCTGTATAAGTTAGGCTTCCCATAAATTGAGTGCCAATAGCTTCCTGTTGTACTAATTTCTATTTCTATTCAATGAATATGGACGTATTTCCTGAAAATAATAATATTGGCAGCATTTTCAAGCCATTAAAAGTAATATGATGGGGTAAACTATGTGCTTATCCCATCGCTATTATTAAATGGTATAGAATTTTTAATGAAACAATGTGGAATAAATCTGGTTAGCTAAACCAGTGATTGCTTATTGAAAGGTTAGCTAGACTGTTGTCAAAATAAGTTATTTTCCTCATTAAAACTCCTTCCATGGATGAAGTAAAATCAAATGCTTATCATATAAACCAAATAGTCTTAAATACAATTTGTCTGAAAAATAACAGATTTTTGTTTAATTTTAGCTAACAGTTATTCTAGTTAGCTTGTAGTAAAAAAAAAAAAAATTCCTACATCTTTCCTACACTTTCAGAAGTCTTTTTTGGCTGTTCTAATTTCCTTTTGTTTTGCTTTTGTATTAATTTTGGTGTTGGCTTGTTTGTCAGGCTTTTGTTTGTTTTACATATTTATGTTATTGTGTGTGGTGGAAGGAGAAAACAACCCACCAAAATATTATAGACATTGTTTAATTTGTCTCAGTTTAGTTAAGTACTCTAAGCAAAAACAGATACACTTGAGGAACTTTTTAGATCATTCATAAAAGTTCATAGAAACATGAACAATTGTTTCCATTGCACTGTACAAGCATACTAGCAGACTTTTTAAAAAATTTGGCCCAATTCTGCCAGGTAATTAGATAAATGATCTGTACTTCAAAAAATCTTTAATTCCACATCAAAGGTTCAATCTAACTTTGAAGGCAGTGTTAAATATTAGAAATAATGGAGTAGAGAGAGATTTTCTGATTCTAGTTTTACATTCTGCCATATTGTGCTACTAGAAGTTTTGCCTGGAGAAGTATAGCAACTGTAACAGCACAGAAGGTCTTTTAGCATCAGTATATTCATGAAAGTGAAAGTTCAGCATGTGAACTTATTTTTGTAGAGTTTTTTTAACTTAATCTCTAGTAAATTGGTATAACTTAAAGTGCAGAAGCTAAGCTTATAGTCATACTTTTGAAAAGCTTATAAATTATCTGTCAGTCTCAGTCTGAAGGAACGTTACATCAAAGGCAATCTTCCTTTCAGAATTAAAACAATTCTTTAATTATTATATTGAAATTCTGACTTTTTTTTTAATTATTCTCACATAGGTCTATAAAAGCTTAGATGATCAAATATCACACTATTGTGTCATATTTATGAAATTCTTAAAGTTTTTATTCCTCAGTCTATGGAACTAACCTTGAGAATTTTCATGAATGTTTGTAGAAACTAAACTAATGTCTTCTCAAGACTAAGCTTTGTAATGTAACATATGAAACCTAAAAGTTACATTGACTTGTTGTGAAACATATGTCTTCTTCCATTCTCTATCATTTCCATAATACACTTTCTTTCTTTACCATATTTAGGTTTTCTCTGGATCGTCACACTGACCTTGACAGGATATTTAATATTTATTCTGGAAATGGGTCCATCTATACTTCTAAGCCACTTGACCGTGAGATATCACAATGGCACAATCTGAGTGTTATAGCAGCTGAGATCAGTAAGCCAATTTGGTCTCTTCCTTTCAGTTTTCCTTAGCCTGCAAAGTTACAACTGTGACTCATGAGAAAAAACTTCCCTTCCTTCCCACCACCCCTTTTTATTAGATATTCTGGGAAAGTAAATTTGGGCTGGATAACAACAGCTGTCTCCTCATTGCTTTTTTCCTCACCTACTTCCACCACTGACCTTTAATGTCGAAGTTCTTTCTGAAATGTTACCCAATTAAATAACACTGGAGTAATTCCTTTTTCTTCCTTTTCTTTGGGTACAATGGCATGATTTTGCTCTTAAAGTAGCAGAGTTCAGGATGGTAATTATGTTTTTGTCTCTATTGTTTTCTTAATTTCTTTAGAAACAATTTCATTGCCTTTTCCTCTGGTATCTACACCTACAGCTCTTGGAATTAATACATCTTACAAGTTAGGTTCAGTTTGATCCCTAAACTGTAACATTTATTGGACTATTTAAATCAGCTCTCTGTGGATACTTTCATCTTAAAAGTACAAAGAGGAAAGCAGACATACTCCTAAACCTTCTACATTGCTGAAAATAATTGCCTGACAGAAAAATTTCTAAAGGACAAAGGTCTCATCTTTGAAATCAGCTAGTGAGGATCACTTGCATTCAAATATGTTGTTTTTTCAGGGTTAATTATCAGTCAAAAAAATATAAAAATTGCTGATCAACAGCGAAACATGGTTGGCAAGAATTACACTGCAGAGAACTAAATGGAGCACTGTGTGCAGCTATTTAACCACTCTTAGCCTGCCTGTTCCCATTTCTGTAATACAGAGTAACAGGTTGGTTGTATTGAGCACACCCAGTAGCTGTATTTTTTTTTAACCTTTTTTTTTTCCCCCATGCAATGTGTGGTTTTCAGATCACAACCCGTCACAGTTCTGTCCAATGTTGTAAAAATGCTTTCCAGAAATATTTATATGTTGAAAAAAAAGGAATATCCTTGGATATTTATATTATAGTGCTAAACTTATTTCCTTGTCAGGCTACTTTGAGGAAATTTACATTCTGGACCTAGTTGGTCTCCAAAGAGGTACGTTAGTTTTGGGAAAAGAAGGGGGAGATTTAAGTCTTTAAATCTTTAAAAATATTACCTGTAAAGCATGGTACAATGGTAAAACTGTGTTAAAATAGAACGTATTTCGAAAATCGGTACAAATTGCAAAAGACTATGAAAAATAGTGCCCTAAACCTGCCATTTAAAACAATTTGGGATGTCAAAAAGATCCATATGGGACTCTTTAGCAAAGGTGTTACTAACAACAAGTGAACTTCATGCCAGCTTCTCCTAAATGTTTACTGTTTTATTTGAAGCAGTTTGAAATGAAAAAAACTCTGTAATTTTTAATAATCTCTATTGTGACTTATCCCATTACACTAAAGTTGCAAAATCATATAGTATTTAGCATAATTCCAAGAAATGGGTGCACTTTTTTGCTTCTAGGCATCATTTCAGATTTGTGGTATGACAACTAGATCAGCAAGGGAGAACAGGGACTCTTGTGTTCCTAAATTAACCTATACTAATGAGGGGGCATAATACTAAATAATACTAAGATTTTGGCAATTGGCAAGGGAGAGGTTTCTTAATGTCAGGTCTGAAAATCTACATTCCTATTTTTTAGGGCAATTTAAACAAAAAAAAATCTGATTCTAGTAATTTCTTTACTAGATTTTGGGGGGGATACTTCCATTGGCTTTGTTGGAATTTCTCCCTAATTATTAAGGCACAAAAGAGGAAATCAGGCTTGAAAAAATTTCAAAATATATATGCAATAATGTCTTTTTCTGTGTAAAACAAAACAGAAAAAATAAAAATCAAAACCTTACAGCAGAATAATACTCTTGAGCCCACCCAGTAATGAAATTTGTCATTATAGTAGTGGACATATTTTTCATATACTATATTTGCACAGATTCTTAACAGTTGCACTCCCTATTTTAAGGTAAAATCTTAATTGTTCACTATATACCAGTACTTTACTTTTTACTCTAAGCAAAACATCTGCTTATTTTTCAGGAGGCTTTATTTGGTATCAGTTTGTATGCTAAATTTCATAACTAATCTTACATTTTTGTTACTCATTAAATTTGTAAGAAAACATAAAACTTTTAGTTGGAAAATAAACTAATTTTTCTTCTCTCTTCTCCTGTCAGACAACCCCAAAGATACTACTCGTGTTCCTGTCTTTGTAAGAATTTTGGATGTTAACGACAATGCCCCACAGTTTGCTGTATTCTACGATACTTTTGTCTGTGAAAATGCAAGAGCTGGCCAGGTATGCCTTTGACAAACCCTTTCCATTATCCATTTTTGCTATGACACTCAACTGCAGATCATTCTTGCCTGTTGCTTGGGAGAAATTATGTCCAGAATACCTTCTGAAATGTTAGAAATGAAAGCAAAGTAGCTCTGCAGGTAGGGCTTAGAGTGAAATATCAATATATCACAACAGCGTCAGTGTGTGGATTACCACTTTTCTTTACCTCACATTGTGCTGCTGTTATATCCTGACTAGATATAGTAATAATTAGTTTTGCCATTATCTTCACAAAGTAAAATGATATACATAACTGCTAAAAAGTTTGATCTATTTTCAGTATCTCTCAAATAGCAAAATTCATATATATTTCAATCCATGCTGATGGTGATTAAAGACATCTACCCCTGTCATACTTTTTTCCCAGTGATTTTTAAAATCATATTTTATTATTTAACCAGAAACTTCTGAAAAGAAAATACAAACCATACATTTTTTGAGCTGGTAATATTTTGTTCTGCCTCTTAGAGGCTACAGAATGTGTCCTTCAATTTAAGTGAAACGACTGCACTGCTTAATATCTAGTTCCTAATAGGCAGCTGCTTATTAGAACTGTTAAAAAAAATGTTTTCTTATTACAGCACAGCATGCCCCAGAGCACAGTCAGCCAATAATAAATCCTTTAAAATGGTAGCAGTACTACCTCAGTGCAATCATTTTAGCACCTTTGAATAGAACGTGGGAGAAGTGCCAGCTTGTCTTAACTGTTTGAGTCCTACAGGTATGGCGTTCAGGTTGTATTACACATTTCACATTCAGGTTGCCATTCTTCTTTCTAAAGTAATGGGAGTTGGAAACTAGAACAGAAGTTAGAGCCCAAATTTATAGTGCACAAAATACCTAAGGATACAGAGAAAGGGCATTTGACTGCTCTGAGTGTTATAATTCAAGCTGTTAGATAAACAGAAATCACTGGCTAAACATCTAGAATTCCTGAGAGCTGCAGTGTCTTCTATAAATGCTAAAATACTATTTTAATGACTTTCAGTACGCGATATAGGCTAAGAATTGGAAAAGTAGAGCACTAAATTTTCCTCTTTCAGTTTTGCAAAAAAAAATTCTGTGTAAAGACAAAATCTAAATGCATTAATCCACAACTCTTACTCTTTTTAAGTTTCAAAATCTGTCCATCCAGGTTACTGACTATAGAGGATACAGGAAATGCTTAACAGAACAGTAATATTTTCATGTAAATGTATTTTGAGGAACTCTAATTTTCCAAGCTATCTAGAATATTGAGGTCAGTATAATTTAAAAGTAAATATAAAAGCTATTTCTGTATTATACTAGTTTTCTGTTTACATTCAGAAGAGGCTGACAGTTAAAAAGTTGAAAAAAATCCACACTAATCACTCACAACTAATAAATGAGAAACCAAATAAGTGTACATATACATAAATATTTATTTACTTTATTAGAGATTTCAGTGGTGTCTCCTTTATCAGAAAAAAATGTCAAGTTTATTAAAAGGGCTATAAATATAAACTTTAAAAAAAATCAGAGTTGTAAATGATTGTTTAAAGAAAACAATTTAAAGGAAGAAAAAAATACAGTGCAGGATAACATGAATGATTTATTTGAATGTAATTCTATTCTTCTTGCTTACTGGTAGATCACAAATAAGATTTGTTATGTTGGAATTCAGTTCATCCAGAGAGATTGAATTTAATCAATCCAGAGTGAACATGGTTATCTAATTTTGGTTCCTCCCACATTTATGCTATTTTTCTTTCCTTTCAGGTTTTCATTATTACATTTGATCCTCTTGTCAAAACTCCAACGTTAAATAAGTTTGTGCAAGTATCATATACATACTGGTATATGTTATGTCATGTAAGAATCCCCTTAGATTATAACTACTGTTCTGTGTCAGCACAGTTACCAAATCTATACATGCTCTAGCTATAAAGGCTATGGAGGATAATTTTATGATAATTCCAGTAAAACAAAAATCTTCCTAGATTTCCATTTTTTGAATAGTATTAATATCTTCTAAACTTCTTCAGATGAACAGCTATTTCCTCATAGTCTGTCACTTTCTTTCTAGAAGTCTAGTTTGTAAAATCAGTTCCTCATAGAAAGGCAGGGGGATAGTAGAAGTTAACTGTATTTACTTCCTCCTTCAAAGGGTCTCTTATAACTAAACAGGATTTTCTAATAAAACTTAGGTATTTCTTTCCTGGATAGTTACTGCTGCTTGTTTAATTAAATTTTGTTTTAAATATAGTACAAAATGGTATAGACAAATTTAAGAAACTGAGAACTAAAACCTTTAATGATTCTGTGTTTTTCAGTTTTACTAAGAAATAACAAAAATGTACACTAAAAGCAGCAGATATTCTGCAATACCCATTGTCTATATTTACAATGTAACACTAGGTGGTAGATAACCTATAAGGCAGAGTTTACTCTCTGCCATTTCAATACTTCTCAATTGTAGGTTTATATTTGAAAGCCATTAAGGGAAGAGGCTGCTAATGTACATGTTGATTAAAATAAAGAGGTGTACCCAGTAAGAAATGTTTCTTCCTTCTTCAATTTGATTTGAAAATATTTAAGAGACTCCAGGTAGTTACCCTACCATCAATTACTGCCTAGAGGTTCAGAGTCAAGCAAGCAGTGGCTAAAAAGTAGTGTACTGAAGGCTTTATTGGTCCTTGAAGCTTCAAGAATGAGTCCAGGTTTGGTAAAACACAAGGAGTATTACAAGTTGCTGCCTAGCAACTGCACAAAAGGGAAAGATCATGCAACACAGCTCCCCTGGTTAGTCACAACCTTAATTACTCCTATCAGTTCGGTGCCCACAAATAACTGGATGATAACCTGATAAAAATTGTAGAGTCATTGGATTTACTTGTCAGACAGTGGTATTGTTTGCTTAAAGTGGTTAGATTTGTGAAAACAATTAAACATTTGAGCAAAGACCCACTTTCATGAGATCCATAAGGTGCCCAAAGATGGCTGCGACTGGAATGCTGGAGGAACAAGACATGCAGTTACAAGTACAATACATTGAAAATCTGAAAGATAGCGCATCAGTCTTAGGGGACACTTTCTGTCACATGTTGCAGTTGCTTGCACTTGAACGAAACAAAGTCAAACACAAAGAACTGTCCAATACAATTACTAAGCAATGGAAAGGTCTGAATCCAACCCAAATCTTGATTAGACAGGTCTTGGAGAAGATGTAGAAGCATTAGAGTCTAAATGAGTAGTCTGAAAAAACAGAAATTGTGAAAACTCTTTGCTAAAGTCGACAATCGGGAAGTCAAATATGTCCTATTTAAGATGTGCAAATTTGTGATGCTGCTACAATTGTCTGCAAGAGAGATGGAGTAGGCAAGCAAAGAAAACACGAAACCAACCTATATCTTTGTCTATGGCCTATATCTGTACTTTTATTGCTTCTGAGCAATGCAGGAGGAATCTGCTTTCCTCCTTGCTTGTTTGTATGTTGTGTCCATGTGTGGCCTGAAGCTTACTTCATGTACAGGCCTTGAAAAAGAACAAGAGATCATGCAGTGCTTGACCAAAGACCAAAGGCCAACTCTAAATAGACTTCACCCACATTGGTGAATAGTGTGTTCCTTGTGATGACATACAGAAGGAAGTCGAGTGCACCAGTGGTTCTTCTACAAGGAGAACTTTCCAGGCTCACACAGGAGATAATGAGTACTTGCTCTATTGGAATGTGTATATGGCCTCATTCAAAAAGGAGGCAGTAATGCACTTCCAGTCTGAGTTTCCAGTAATATCCTCATTTGAAAAAAAAAATTATAAATATTTTTAAAGTTTAGGTGCTAATTGAGAATAGCAAAGCAAATAATGTTTTTGTTTGTGATGTATTTTGCAATTTAATTTGGAGGTGCTGTGAATGTGGCAATGTATCTAAACTCATTATTTCACTAAAATAATCCTTAAAAGTTTGCCTTTTAAAAAATGTGTCAGTAAGTAACTTGAAATTCAATGATATTTAGTCACACAAATGTTTGATGGCATTTTTTAATTATCCTTGCATTTTAAAATCTAAACTATGCTTGTAACAAAAACCCCCACAACTAAGTTTGAACATGACCAGTGTTTGAACAGAGCAGTTCCCAGAGAACTTCAATTGCTACAACAAATGATGAGCTGGGGAATTAATAGGAGGTATTTTCTTGCTGTTTGTTGTTCTACTAAGGGTCTACAAAGGTCAGCAATATTGTAGAAGGTGAATAATCCCTGTAAACTGTAGAAGATTTTAGGCTTTAAAAATTTCTTCATACTGCTTTTAAACTATGAGTGTGGACACTCAGAAGTGGAAGAGCTGATTTTCATTCTCTTAACACAAACAACTGACTGCATTCATGGTCGCCAGTTGTGAAGTAAAATAGAATAGTGTTTTCTTGACTTAATATTGTAAAAATCTCTAAAGATTTATTTGCTAATTAACTTGCTAAGCAATTAAAAGGTTCATTCTTTAAAAACAAGTAATATTCTATGCTTGTATTATCTGTTTTGTTCATCTAGTAGGCTATTGGAGGTTTATGTAAGAAAACAAATTTAGAGAAAGACAAAACTCCCTTTGAGAAAGCAAGCTGTTGCATTGAAAGAAATCCAGTCCTTGCCTCATGAAGAAATTTGTTGCTGTATTCTGGATGGACAAGAGTGGAGTTGGGAGTTAATCATGCATTTGTTAAGGCAAACAGGAGTACATTGCAGTTGTTGATGTTAAAGATGATCAGTCCTGACAAAAGCTGTGATATGAAGAGAAATGGCTGTATTTGGAAGAACTGGAAGAGGAAAAACAAACAGGGTTTAACAAGTATGCCACAGGGAAGGAGTAGTGTCAAAAATTAGATGTAAGTCCATGCTTGAAAAAACACTGCAATTTAAAATGATGGATTAGAAATGAAGAAGAAAAACTACTTAGGATAAGGATTAACCTGTTTTTGGAGATTCAACTTAAGAACATTCACGCATGCACACACAAAAATTCAGCCATAGGTACAGTTTTTATTGCTATGGTATAGAAATCCCCAGTCTGAAATAAAGCAATAAATATGTCAAAAATTGTATTTTGTTTGGGAAATGACATTTTTCCACCTGTAGGTATAGAAACTTCAGTGAAAAGAAGCCATACTTTAATTTGCCTGACAGATAAACACATGTTGACAAAGGTCTTGCCATAACTTCCCCCCCCAAAATACCCAAACTTTTTTTGCAGGCATTGCAGAAAGCACTCAATACAAGTATTGATCTGACCTGTTACAGCTTACTCTGAGAATTGTGACACCAGATTCTTATTGCACTCTGGGGTGGTACATCTCTAGAGTATGCTACAATGTTTTTCAAAAGTTGAAATATATATAATCTAACTGGCATTTTTTATCTCGGGAATCTTATTAGTGTTTTTTGCTATACTAATAAAAAGAGAAATCTTGGTTTCAAAACAAATGTTTTTACTTTGAAATTTAATTTGAAACTTGAACTTCCCTATCAGAAACAGCTAATTGATAAAATACTATTTTTATCACAAAAATATAAAACATCCTCTTAATTCCTGTCTTAGGTGTTGACTTGAATTTAAAATTATGGATCAGAGATGAAGAATAAAGGTGACTTAAACTACAGATAAAACTATTTTTTGCAAGTTTTGTCCTCTGTGTAGTTACAAAAACATATAAATATGTATTGAAAAAAAAGAAATAGTGGAGGACTATGGTAGAAGCTGCCTATAAATATGTATTGAATGTACCACCACATGAAATATGTATGGATGCTCTTGTTGGAAAAATTTATATGATATGCTTCTTTAACATTTGTTTAGTTAATACTTTCTACAGATTAAGTATTCAGTCAATATGTGTGTAGTTTGAATATGAAGTTGTTTTAACACCTCTAGTCTTCTTAAAGTAATCAGTCAGCTGCATCGAAAACCAAGGTTTATTTGGTCTTTTTGTTGTTTGCTTGCTCTCTTTCCTGCAGCTTATTCAAACCATAAGTGCAGTAGACAAAGATGACCCTCTTGGTGGACAAAAATTTTTCTTCAGTTTAGCTGCTGTTAATCCTAACTTCACTGTTCAGGATAATGAAGGTAAAATTCATGCTTTTTCCAGGGAAGGAGTATTATCTGTGTCATATGACATACATTCCTGAAATATATTTGCTTTTGATGTCTATCAATATATAGAGAAGCCATTAAGGCCGCTGCTAGCAGAAATAAAAATTCTACCTGAATGTTTGTGGTTTAGGACTTCTATATTTTAATCTTTGTAAGGGAGGCAAAAAGTAGCATGCCAAAAAATGTGATAAAATAAATTATAAAGAAAATCAGTAAAAGTGTTGTTTTGGGGTGAGGAGCCAGATGAAATTCTTGACTGCAGGAGAAAAAAAAGGTTTCAAAAATGGCTTCAGCTGACAAGTTCATGTTTTTCACTTTAGCTTTCTGTCGCATAGTTCTGATTCCCTTGGTCTTCTATTTTGCTTTTTTCAGGCCATTAGTGAAAATAATGGTTCTGAGCGCACAGTCACTTTGGCTTTTCTTCTGATCCTTTGTAAAACTTTCTTTATCTGAGAAAATTTTCAGAAGATTCTGTTGGGGATGAGGAGCTACGCACCCATTTTGGCCTTCATTGTCAGTGTGACTAACTGAGAGGGGTCCTAGATTACAGAAGAAATAAATGAGGGGGGACGTGGTATCAGCCTTCAAATGTGTTAAAGGCACAAAGGCAGAGGCAACAGTTCTCTTTTCCTAATGAAGGTTTCAGGAAGAAACAACATTGAGAATTTTAGGTTAGACAGAAAAAAAATCTAAGAGTAAGGAAAGTGAAGAATTGAAAATAAATTGTTTGGGTACCTTATAAAATCCCAGGCAGCAGAGACATTTAAAAATCCATCAGACATACAGTCTTTGATGTTGAGTGAAAAAAAAAACATATAAATAGCCAAAAACAATGAAGGGATGCAATAAAGGAAAACGTTGTGTTTCATATCATGGAGGCGATGAAAATAATATATAATTTAATATTTTAAATAAAGATTATATCCTGGTGACTAGGTCCTGTTTGTACAGAGGTACAGACCTTGCTCTTTTGTGTCTGTAATTGTCTTCTTTCTTTTTGCACATGGGTTTCTTTAATTCAGCCTGAAGTTGTCTGGCGAGATAGCTAACCCCTAGACTCAAGAAATCCACAAGTATGATGAAAATTAGATTTACTTTCTAATGAAGACTAAATCTGAATTTTTTCTCTTTTGGACTAAAAAGTTAGCAACTCTAAGGCTGGCTCACACTCTAGTATTGTGGCCCTAACAATGGAAGTAATAGTTTCTCCCTGTTATTCATTATTTCCCTTCCTTACCTTCCCTCTGGCCACTCAGCGAATGGTTTTTGATGCTGAAGTATACTGCATGCAACTAAGATTTGTCTGCTACAAATAGTCTAATAAATTCACTTCTCAAAACTGTGCAGGAACACCTACTGTCTTCCACATTTTCTGATTTCCTAAGACAATTTTTACCCCAAAAATGTCTACTCCATGTGCTAATGTACATAATTCATTGTTCTACAGTATGCTGAAAATATTTTGATGTGGAAGATCTCATACTGAGTTTACTGATAGCATTCCCGTGGGTGTTGTCACAGAAGATCTATAGGGAGAATCTTTCAGAACAGAGTGTTTGTTGAACAGTGTGAATTGGAAGGTTATTTTTTCTCAGTTGGCCACTTTATTTCAGGGCTTCAGCCGTGAGCTGGAACGGTGTCACGCACTGCATGTATTAATCTATAAAACATTTTAAGTTTTGAGGACTCCTTATTTCAATTCGCACTCAAAGGTGGTGCAGAGACACAGAGGAACAGTCCAGATGTATATAAAAAATTATAAATAGCTTTCTGATCAAATGGGAATGTCATTAGAAAAAGAGAAACATCACTATGTGTCCTGGTTTCAGCTAGGATAGTGTTAATTTTCTTCCTAGTAGCTGATATTATACTGTATTTTAAATTTAGGATGAGAATAATGTTGGTAACAAACTGATGTTTTAGTTGTTGCCAAGCAGTGCTTACACTAAGTCAAGGACTTTTCAGCTCACACTGCCCTGCCAGAGAGGAGGCTGGGGGTGCACAAGAATCTGGGAGGGGACACAGCCAGGACCGCTGACCCCAGCTGACCAAATGGATGTTCCATACCATATGATGTCATGCTGAACATGCTGAACAATAAAACTAGGGGGAGTTGGACAGGGGACAGCGCAGCTGCTCAGGGACCAGCTGGGCATCGGTCAGTGGGTGGTGAGCAATTGCATTGTGCAACACTTGTTTTGAATATTCTTTTATCATTCTTATTATTTTCCCTTCCTTTTCTCTCCTATTAAACTATCTTTATCTCAACGCACAAGTTTTACCTTTTTTTCTAATTCTCTTCCACCATCCCACTGGTGGGGAGAGGGGAGGGAATGGCTGTGTGGTTTTTAGCTACCCACTGGGTTAAAGCACAACACTATGATATCAGAAAGTTTCCAAATGCTACCAGTGATGTAAAATATGATGGTTTGCATGTACTATTAATGATGAATCTTGTATACTCTACAACAATATATTTTAATCAATCTAGATAACACTGCCAGAATTCTGACAAGAAGGAATGGCTTTAGTCGACATGAAATAAGTACTTACCTTCTGCCAGTGGTGATATCAGACAATGACTACCCGATCCAGAGCAGTACGGGCACGCTGACCATCCGCGTGTGTGCCTGCGACAGCCACGGGAACATGCAGTCCTGCAGCGCTGAAGCCTTGCTCCTCCCTGCTGGCCTCAGCACAGGGGCGCTGGTTGCCATTCTCCTCTGCATCATTATCCTGCTGGGTAAGAAACAGAAATGCATCTTTTACCCCTTGAACAAATGCTTCAGGCCTAACTCACTTTACAAAACTGTTCAGGTTGGTAAAATTAATGATAATGGATTTTGCAAGAAGAATTCAACTGCATCTTAAAAGAAAAAAAAAAGGCAAAACCCATGTGTCTGGGAATTGGACACTGTAAATAAGAATTCAAGCCCCGGAATGTTAAAACTATCAGTGTGCAACCAGAAGCTCATTTTGTTCTTTCGTTAAGTTGTCCAAAAAAGAAGATCAGAGAGGAGGAATAGCATAATCAAAAATCACTTTCCTATCTTTCAATTTAATTTTTTTTGAAGGAATGTCTCTTTTTTATTTAAATTACTATCTTAAGTCAATATGAAGTGTATGTTTCACACTGAATATACCAGTAAATAGTATTTTTACTATATTAAGCACTGCCTACCCAGAGGTTTCCATGTTATAATTAAAAAATAAAAAAGCAAATTTTGTAAAAACTCAGCTTTGCTCTTTTCAGAATATTACTTAATGACCTATAATTCACCTGAAAACCAGTTTTTAACAGAATACTTTGAGCTTAAAAGGGGGAAAAAGTCTTCAGAATAGACCTGGCTATTTTAAAACTCATTGAAGCTACAGAAGTAGTATGTAGACAAGCTCATGTTTCTGTAAAGCAGAGCAAACAATATGTGTGCAAAATAGTACATTTTTGATATAGACCTTGCTGTTTAATACCAATAGAGATGTTTATCCACTTATCAGACAGAAATAAATCGCTGAAATGTGTCTGAAATAAAGCTCTTGTAGCTGGTAGATTTGATACTAAGAAATTGTTCAGTAGAGATCTTTACCCATTCTTTGTTTCTCTCTTTAAGTTATAGTGGTGCTTTTTGCTGCTCTGAAGAGGCAAAGAAAGAAGGAACCTTTGATCCTCTCTAAAGAGGACATCAGAGACAACATTGTGAGTTATAATGATGAAGGTGGTGGAGAGGAAGACACCCAAGCCTTTGATATTGGCACACTGAGGAATCCTGCAGCTATCGAAGATAAGAAGCTTCGACGAGACATTATCCCTGAAACATTATTTGTACCACGGAGGACTCCTTCAGCACCAGACAACACAGATGTCCGAGATTTCATTAACCAAAGGCTAAAAGATCATGATACTGATCCTTCTGCACCGCCGTATGACTCGCTTGCAACCTACGCGTATGAAGGAAACGATTCAATAGCTGAATCCTTGAGCTCCTTAGAGTCAGGTACCACCGAAGGAGACCAAAACTATGATTACCTCCGAGAATGGGGCCCTCGGTTTAATAAGCTAGCTGAAATGTACGGTGGAGGAGAAAGTGACAAAGACACTTCTTAACCGACAGTACGCTACATTTTTGTTTCCTTTGAGTGGAAGTAATTTTACAGACACCTTCTGCACTCAACAGTATTTAACATTCAGGAAAATTTTCCTGCCACTCAGCACAATGGTTTCCTTTTAAAATTTGTTTTAAATTTGTCCATTAATGTCATTCATTCTTTCTAGTAGGATGCCATTTGGAATATATACAGTATTTTATTTAATGACCTTCCAAGAGCCAAAGCTATGGAAATTCAGTGTTGTCCATTTTAGTAAGTAAAATAAACAATACCTTACCTTAAGAAATTTGAACAGGGTGATAATCCCTTAAGCAACCTCATGTACAAGCCGCTTCTGTTAGGTACATGTGCTATCCTTGCAAGTGCAGCTTTTAAGATGGCAAAGAAGAAAAAATTCAGTATGTCCTGTTCTGTACATTAAAATTAAAACACAATGTACACGTGGTGTTGATAAGTGTAATATGCAGCTGGTTTAAAAAAAAAGTTTGTGCAACTTCATTTCGTCAAATTCTATCTGCCAATGTTTTATATTTATATTTTTGTATTTATTTTTAAGAAATAAACCAGTTTTTACAACTATGCTGATGATTGCCTGCCTGTTCTGGCCATCAATTCCAGGCTTGAAGAGAACATGAAATTTTCCAATGACAGCTCAGCCAACTGCTAGTACTTCTATGCTGCAGTATTCTCCATATATTTAACACAATCTGAAGTACTTGTGCTCCCAGGAAGAGGATCAACTTACAGACAACTTACAGACAGGCTTGTTCAAAAGTTCTACTTCCTACAGTTGTCATGTTTAAGAGAAATTTTGGGGTTTTTGAGCTGAATTAATTATATTCTGTTCTAGAAAGATTAACTCCTATTTTGTCTCAACTTGAATTACCATATTCTAAAAACATATTGGTACAACTAATCCATTCAAACAAAAAGACTTAGTTTCTAAAAATGGATTTGTCCTCCATTTTGAATCACAGTTGCATCATCAGAGATAATCTGTAAGTGCAATTGATAAAGTGTAAAAAGATGTTTAATCAATTATTTTAAAACACCATCCCTTTCTGAAGGCAAATCATTTGATGACAAACAATATTGTGTTGTATAGCAACCATCTGAGGATAGTTTAATCTCCTCTAAAGCTGTCAGGATGAAGGCTGATGAAGTGTCGGTAAAACTGGCACAACACCCACCCAATTTACAGAGTTTTCTGGTAGCTTGGAAATGTCTGGTAAAAGGAAACCTGAGCAACTAGCCAACTGGAACAGAAATCATACTTTAGCTGTCACAAAACAAAGTAAGTATCCCAAGACATTTTAAGATGTCTCTTTTTTCTTTCAATTTTTAGATTACACAGATATATTTATTAAGCAAGCACTGTGATTTTGAAACTTTGCTGAGATAAAATAATTTCAGAGCAAAAGCAGGATGCCATAGGGACTGTATGTACTTATGTATTGTGTAAGAAACACATCTGAGGGATAATCCCTCCTCTGTCTCTCATAAATTTTTATTGGCATAAAATTAACAGGTATTGGGAATATATTAGTCCTTCAAAAAGTGCAATAGTGCATTCTTATTTAATCAGACATTTCTTATTAATGCTGTCATTAAACCCAGTGAAGTTGAAAGTTGAATACAGTACCATTATGCAAGCTATTTTGGTGCAATGGAGACTAAATTTTTATTGACTAGTTATCAAGCTAAACTATTTGATCTATTAAGTAACTCTGAAGATTATGATATTTTCTTCGTTTCATTCAATAATACTTTCATTAACTAAGGAATTTTCATATTCCTTAATAGAAAATAATTCTGAGCATATTAAGAAACATCACAGATAATGAGAATTACAAAGCTTTGTAGAAGTCTTGCAGGCCATACAAACAGTTGATTTTCTATATGATTATCTAGTGAAATGGTTCTAATTTCTTTCTTCCTAATCTCTTATTTGTCCTTCAACAGCATGTAATAGGAAGAAACAAGCAAACAAAATTCATCCATTAAATACACAAATAGCCAAAATGTACTCTTCCAGTAGCATTCTCTTTCTACAGCAATGAGATCAGTGATACCCTACATATTTAACTAAGTGTGCATTAGGACAGAAGATAAAGTAGGCTGTGATACAGCAGTTTTTACCTCTCTGTTAAACACAACATTTTGGTTAAACAGGTCCAGCCAATACTTTTACATGTAACTCAGTAAGAGTCTCGATTTCCAGGAAGAAAAAACAAACACACAGCCCATTCACACCTTAAACATATCAGCAAATGTCAAATAAGACTGTTATTTTGATTTGCATTATAGTACTTGTTTCTGAATAATAATTATGTGGAAATATTTGTCTGTCACTCCATTTAAGGAAGTTATTTTATAATATTTCAGCAGAATCAGAACTAAAATTTAATCCTGTACGTATTACTCAGTAAAACAGTAGTATACATTGTGGAAGCATATAATAATACATAAACATACAACTAAAATTATTTTATAAATAGTATTAATGAAAATTTGTTTGCCCCCTTGCCATGTTATTGGAGCTTTATTTCCCAGTATCTTTCAGGAAAAGGAAAAAAATCCATTTCAGCACTATAGATGTCACTGTGCAAATAGCATCTTGCCGTACATATTTTACTGTACAAATATCTCAGCCTAGTGAAAGTGGACAAGGAACATTAAGTCACCTGTGCAGACAAATTGTAAAAAAGCATTCAGGAAGTCATAACACATTGTCATATCTAACTTACTTTAGAAATGGAATCACTTAAGTGACTGAGTCTAGTCCTTAATTACTACATGCAGTCACAGAGTAGTCCACAAACAATATTCTCCATGCTCTTACATGCCACAGGTGAGTCATGACAGATTAGTAAATCCATATAGGGAAAGATAAAAGCCATGAGTATCAGAAGTCAGGGAAAGGGAGAAGAAAAGCATCAAAGGCAGTATCCCAATGTCTTTCTTACACTGTTACAGTGAAGAATTGGAAGGTGAAACTCCCAGATAATTCAAGGTGGAGAAAACATAAAGTAGGATACCTCTTTCCCAAGTAGTACCTGCTAAACCTAGCCACATGAAATTGTATGAAACTTAACAAAATGTGACAACATGTAGTAAATGAGACCCTGGTACTGTTTAGAATGAATTTTCTATATGTTCTGGCCACAGAACATACAGAAAATGCCACAGGACCACACAAAACAAAGAGAAAATACATTGATATTGCATTTCAGATGGAACCTACAAATGACAAAACTATTACAGCCGCTGGACCCCAGTGAAGTGTGTTCTTAGAGTCCATTGCAAGGAACTGATTTTTTTTTTTTTTTAAAAAAAGAATTTTGTAAAAGATGTGTCCAAGATCTTATGTTAGCAACAGCAAAGACAGTAGTAATTCATAAAACCTTCAGAGAAAAAGTTGATGGTGAAAACTGTGTAAGCAGACTGAAAAAACCAAACCAAACCAAACCAAAACAGGGAATAAAACAAGCTCCTAAATCAACTAAATTATCAGATTGCACATCATCAGGTCATAATCCACCAGGTGCCAGTTCAGTATATGCAGAAGTTTTTCACTTGTTCACTATATCAAGGTGTCACATTTCCATCATTTGTCTTTCAACTGCATGTAGTAGTATTTCCTGGACAAAGTATTTATCAATTACATTACTGTTTGTCAAGAGCCTACCCTTCACTCCTCTCACTCATTGTCACGTGTGACTCTGTTGCCCTTGAATCATATTTCCTATGAAGTTTTCTCTAAATTCTTCATATGCTACATATCACACAAATTTGGAGGAAAAAAACCTAAATTTGATACATTATTCTTCTTTGATCCTCTTATAATTTGATGCTACTGGACTAGCTACAAAAATGTCTCAAGGGCTATAGGGTTGCTCACTATGTTAATTGTGAATGGTGGAGAAAAACAATGCCTTTATTCTAACAGAATTCAAATTATTTAGCAGTGTTCCTCTAGGTTTATCCAACATTAGGAAAAAGTAAATACTTTTTTTGACCTATCACTGACTACTCAAAAAAAAATCAGTTAACTTTTTAGGAAGACAGATAGTAATATATATCTTATACAAACATATCAACAAAAGAGTTTAGACTTCCTTACTTTTTGTCAAATGAGTGAACTAGAGATCTGACTATAAAAGTTACCAGAAACCTTCAAACACAATTATCATTATCAGACTCACTTGAGCAGCACAGAAATCACTCAGCAGTAATCTGTTCACAGCAAGATGAGCGGACAGATGTTCAAGCTAAAACAATTTCACATATTCATAAGTATTATATATTACGTCCAAAACCATCATGTAAATAGTAAAGATAATAGCAAACATAAGGAGACAAGTGAATACATTTTTTTTTTTTCAAACAAAATCATATGGACTTCTCCATCGTCTCTCCAGTTTTTAGAGGATTATTCAAACTCTTCTAATATGGTTGTACTGGCTGAAAAGTCACTTTCCCCATAACTGAAGATGCAAAATAGAACATAAAGAAAATATTATTTCAAACATCAAAATTCCATATACATGTATGTGTGTCCTATATAAATATACATATACATGTACACAGTATATATGCATGACAGGGAAAACAAACATGTTTCATTCATATTGACAAGGGACAATTTTAGAAATGTCACAGTAACCTTTCTAGATGACACTTCCAGCAGAGAAACTTTAGGCATATAAACCTTCTGCATCATAATCTGAAAACAATGACCTGAGCAACCTTGCTATAAATGAGGCTGGAAGACAGTAAAAAAGAGAAGCATGAAGGTTTTCTTCTGACCTTTAATTATATAATCCGAAAAACAGTTATTGTAGAAAAGCCACTCCTTTGTAGCTAAGGGCTTAGTCTGGCCTTCTTCTATACTAGTGCACTGTTAAGACAAAGAGAAAGAAACTTTCTTCCTTATTGCATATTACCATATACTCCAAGTATTATGCTAACTTCTACATTCTTTGCTATCTCTTTTCCTCAGTTATGCACTGGGTAGACTTGTTTTGGGAATGGTTTTAGGCTACTGTATAATGACTTCTGTGTAGAGATTTTCTTCATTTCATACTGAGATTGGCATTTTTCAGTACAAATATTCCAACAAAACCTGCACACTTCCCAAGGAAGCAATTTTCTATTTCTACTTCTGCTACAGAATCTTAAAGCAAAATAAGCATTGCTAATCATAGCCTGTATAGTTTTGAATTTCTGAGCTCCAAACATGTGGAAAAAATGTTCCTGGAAAAGGAAATATTCCCTGGAAACAAGGAAAGACATAGTCTGAATAGCTGAGTTTCAGCTTTGTAGCTATTTGTCACTTCTGTCCATTTCAATGAAAACAAAACATTTCTATGATTACATCCATTAATTTAGCCAAAATCTAGTAAAAAGACCAAGAGGAAAGGAAAACAGATTATAGACAGTCAAGCCTTGCACAACAGCTTGCATAGCAGTGGGTGTTCGAGAAAGTCAGAATTCAGGTTTTGAATTTAATAAGGAAAACCTTTTCCTTCACAAGATGATGCCATTTACTTCATAGTGCTTACCCTCACACATTGCCAGGAAAAAAAGAACTGTGAAAAATGTTTTAGGTAAGTAATTAACATGAAACTAAGGAGCAGTTCGTAGACTATAACATCTGCAGAAATAAGATGTGAAACAACTTTTCAAAAGGGTTAAAGGAAATAAAGATTTGTGTTTTTCAGAGAAAATTCCTGGCTATTTTTCCTCTACCACTTAAGAATTTTACCAACAAAGAATATGTAAAGGAAAAAGTCTCAAATGTTTATCTGAAAAAAAGCATGCCAAGATTTCATTCTGTCATGTTAAAGGCCAAAATAATTTAATTGAAATGTCTTTTCCATCTGAATTTACATGGAAGAAAATTTGACCAGTTTCACTGCTATAAATGTTATGATGGCAGAAACTGAATTGGCTAAATCAGGTGTTCTATTGCCATATTTTAGAAAGCATTTTATGAAACATGAGATGCTATAAAAAATTACATTTTATTTCTGCCTGAACAATGTATGTTCCACAGCCTTCTGCAACTTGGAGAAATTATGTTGACTTCCTTTAAGACTGTGAATGACATAATAAAAGAATGGCTTACATTTAATGGCTAAGAACAGAACAGATGTGATCAAATGTACAGTAGCATAGAGGAAAATACGAATCGGCAATATGAAGTGTTTTTTCCAAACTTATTTTTGCCAAACCACAATACTCTTGTGGAAGACTTTGTCTAACTTGTGATTAAACAGAATGCCACCCAAACAGATGGACAAGGAATGTTGGTGACCAGAATCCACACATGCACATCCATGTTTGGGTGGGGTTCAAGGTTTTTTGTTGCTGTGTTTCAGGAGTGTGGGGGGTGGAATAGCATTTCCAGACAGAAATGTGAAAATTGGCTCATTATTATTTATGCATAAAAATACGTTTGAAGACACTACACTGTAGACAGCTTGTTTTTTAATGTGAACTAAACCAAATAAGTATTGTAATGTTGTCAATATTTGGCATAGATATTTGGAAGCCTTTGTACTCTAGTTAAACAAAACTGAAAATGCTCCATCTTTCTTGACTGCTCTTGTTTTTTTACTGAATAAAGTATCTTTAATCACTCTTGATACAAACGCACCTTATACAAGCACGAAAAATAGGCAAATCAGCAATTAAACTGACCAAGTGCAACTCAGTTGTCTTCAAACTATTCAGGTTCCAAGTATGAGTCCTATTTCTCCAGCCTTGTTTTCATACCATGAAATTTAACAAGGCCAAGTGCAAGGTCCTACATGTGGGTCAAGGCAATCCCAAGCACAAATACAGGCTGGGCAGAGAATGGATTGGCAGCAGTCCTGAGGAAAAGGACTTGGGGGTGTTGGTTGATGAGAAGCTCAACATGACCCGGCAGTGTGCACTTGCAACCCAGAAAACCAACTGTATCCTAGGCTGCATCAGAAGAATTGTGGCCCGCAGGCTGAGGGAGGTGATTCTCCCCCTCTACTCCGCTCTTGTGAGACCCCACCTGTAGTACTGCATCCAGCTCTGGGGCCCCAACCATAAAAATGACATGGACCTGTTGGAGATAGTGCAGAGAAAGGCCATGGAGATGGTCAGGGCTGGAGCACCTCCCATAGGAGGACAGGCTGAGAGAGGTCGGCTTGTTCAGCCTGGAGGAGAGAAGGCCCCAAGGAGATGTATGTACACATTATTCTTACCAACAGAACAGTTAAATAAATAAGAGGAGTGTTACAGAACAAAGTAAAGTACTTAGAGTAAGTACTTGGCATCTGATTTTCCAGCCCCATTTAGAAGGACAAAGATTAATCTATCATCAGTTTTCCAATGGTACTGAAAATTGAAAAAGATGGCAAATTTATTCAGTTTTGTATTTGTCTATGGACAAACACGTTTAGATACAACAAATTATACCAGAAAAATAGATTATATAGGTACAACCCTCACAGGGGGTCAGAACACTGTTCTACCCCATGAAGATCACATCACATAATATTTTGTCAGGATCTAAACAGAATAATATTGATCTAGAATTGATATGAACTTGGCCGCAGTTTTCAATCTGGCAAAAGGCTAGGAAATGCCACATACTTGGCATGTTGAAATTGTGGGTAATGACTAAGTGAAGCAAATAGCCAAGCAAGCCATATACCACAGCATCACTAAAAATTGAGTTTTCATGTGCATTATTTCAAGCCGAGTTGACCATTTTGACACACATGCACTTTCACCCATTTCATGTATAGGGAGGAAAAGACTGTCAAAATAAAGTTCATTAAAGTACCAAATGGTTTATCCAGGTAGTGGAAGCATTTTGCTATCAACCTCGCTGAGAAAACAAAACCCCACTCAAAGGCCTGTTGTTCACAAAAAGACATCAGGTGGGGAAACTGAAAGATAAAAATTAATTACTAGAGCAGCTTGATGATCAGTGTAAGTTTCACATAAGAAAAAAAAAAAAGGAAAAGCAACTAGTTTTTCATTTATGAGACAGTATAAATATGACAGTGCCAAAACAAATGGAAGAGTTCTCAATATTTTTCCACCCTTCCAGAGACATTTGCTTTAGAGTTAAGGTCATAATTTCTTCTCTCTTGCTGCTTCCATTCTACTCTCACTGCTTCAGTTAGTAGAGAAGGAACAATCTCACAGAATTGATTAGTCTGCCACATGTTCGTGGGGTAGCTCCAGGTGACATTATACACACTGCAGGAATACAGATATCTTAAGGCAGTTCTGCACCAGGTCTGTCACAACAACATAAATGTACCAGTGCTGCCTCTAGGGCTGGTACAGATTTCATGATACCTGAATGATGAATATCCATTGATTAGGTAGCACAAAGCATTCTATATAAAATGTGAGAGAAAAAGTACTTGAGTTTGTACCTTACTTAGGATCACCTCAGCATCTCTTTAAAATTAGATTAATTTATTATCTTCTAGGACAGTTTCTGCAACTATCCTTTCATAGAATCCCTGCTATCCCTTGTCTGCCAGAAGTGTATTCCACATAGTTTGTGAATGTCCGAATATTAGCATATATGAGTGGGAAGATTACAGTTTCCTTGATATTATTACGAAAGTAATGTTTTAGATCAAAAATCCTACATTGACTGACTCAATCTCCCCAGTACTATCAGGTAGCTCTCAATTAAGTATAAGCACTTTTCAGTACATCTCTACATTCTGTCAATCTGCAGAAGTCAGAAATGTGAAGTCAGTTCATAATATTACTTCTTCCTATGTCTGGGATATACTTCTCCATTTCTCATCTCTTCCATGTATCTTCCAAAACTTTACATGGAAGAGATTTTTGCACTGACTGTCCATGTGCAAAATCGGCTGTCACTGCCTGTACAGCAGGTCTTTAATGTACAGCATCTAGCAAAGTTATGCTAGCTATGTGACATATGAACAAGTGCCAAAGTCTCTTCAGCAGCCATTTTCTAGAGGAGAGGTAGTCCAAGGCCAAAGTTAATGCTTCAGACAGGTTACCTGTTACCTTGTCTCTTGACTAAGCAGCACTAGGGTGCTGCTATAACACCTGCTATAACACGCTAATGGGTAAACTGTAACACTTCATCTGTAAATATTGCCACCATTCAAGAGAATCTGTGGTCAGTGAGAGTGCCCTTCTCTACTAAAGACTTTGGGCTTTTCTAGTTTGGACAAAAGGAGGTGGGGGGTGACCTCCTTGCTCTGTACAGCTTCCTGAAGAGGAGAAGTGGAGATGGAGGTGCTAATCTCTTCTCCCTGGGATCCAGTGATAGGTGAGAATTGTTCAAAGCTGTGCAAGGGAAGGTTTAGCCTGGACTTTAATAAGCAATTCTTTACTGAGAGGGTGGTCAAACACTGGAAAAGGCTTCCTAGAGAGGTGGTTGATGCCCCAAGCCTGTCAGTGTTTAAGATGCATTTGGACAATGCCCTTAATACCATGCTTTGACCTGGTAACTGGTCAGGCCATTGGACTGGATGATCATTGTAAGTCCCTTCCAACTGAAATAGTCTATTGTGTTCTGTTCTGTTCTATTATATCATATTCTATTAGTCCAGTTTTCACATTCTATGTTTCCTTTTATGTTCCCTTTTATTGTTAAAACCTAGACAGATTCTAATAATAGGTCTTTACATTTTATATAAAGATCATCTAGGTCTTTGCATTTTATGAATTTGGACTGTTACCAATTCCTTCATGTCTGTGAAACATTTTTGAGTACTGCACAAGTCATTGCATGTAAGTTAGAAGTTAAAAACATTAAATTGCTTTATTATTTGATGAAGTATTTTAAAACACTATACTATATAGTTTTCTTATTCTGAGATATCACTTGTGATAGTTCTCTGCTTAGACTTGCATATCTTTGGCATCCCCAGTGAATATTACTTTATTGTTATAGTTGTGTAACAATGTGCTATGAAAAATTAATGTAAAAATGAAATTCTGAGGGCCTACATAAGTAAGCATATCTAATTACAGACTCTTGAAATTTGTATACTTATTGAAGTGAATTGGTAGTGACCTGTTTACAAGCCTGCAGTAATTACTTCTGAAAATAGCTTTAGTCTATTGAAAATACCACCTCTTTTCCAGCTGTTATTGTCTGTAACATGGAGAGCTATTAGATCACATATAACACTGCTGGAATCTTTAATGTAATTACTGACTTTCACTATTAATTAAAAATTATCTGCCTTTTTATTACAGATGCATAAGTTTCTTTTAATTTATCTATAAATTAAAACTATATTTTTGAAGAACAGCAATGAAATGAACTCTGCAGTATCTTTGCCAAGGATCAGTATTCGGTAGTTCTCCATACTAATATATGGCCTTCATTGTCTAGAAGGAAGGCAATACAACATATACTAAAGATGATTCTGCATGGTAAGCTACAAAAAGTGAATGCAAAGGGGATTATTTATTCTTAATCAGATAGATCCCATAAAACTAAGTATACTATGTAAATAAAGACAAGATCTATATGTGAAAAATGGAATATAAGTTATTACTATTACTGATTTTTTCATTCTCATTGAACAATTTATTATCCCAGTCCTGGAGATAGGTCACCAAATTCCATACGTCATAGTAATGAAGATTTTAATTTTCATTTCAAGGACACCCAAAGTTCCAGTTAAGGGAAATCAAGAAATGGGGAAGCAAAAATAAGGAACATTGTTCTTGCTGAACTTTTTTATATGAATTCTAAAATCCTTTCTGGAACTCATTTGCAAGTATTTAAAACATCTTATGAACTGATAATTTTGTCTTAATACTTTAAAATGCAGGGTTTAAAGCATAATATTTTTATACCAGCAAACAAATATTAATTTTTGATACTAGCATAGAAATTGTATCTTAATATTTACAAAATAATCCGGTCTGCTAACTAACAAGCTACAGTGTGTACTGAAAATTGTCAAGCAAATAATTCTAATTAAAAATTTGTGCAGGTTGAAACCTCTCATTTCAGAAACTTATGAAAGTGCTTAACTATGAAGGAATTAAGAATTATTTGAAAAAAAATGAGATTATTTAGGTTAGCATAGTTAGGGTGTATGCACGCAGAAATTTTATGCTTGAAAAATCAAGGATTTAAGTCCTTTAGCTATCATCCACTTAGTGACAATAAACATAAACATGAATACATATTTTCAGGATTTCATACTTCAGTTAGTTGATATTGCTCTGTTTTTTTTAATACATCTTAAAATAATAAGGATTTTCTTATATTGTACATCTAAGTGACTAACTCTACATAGAAGTGGGAAAAGGAGAACATAGTATGGAAAGCCCTGAGAATACATTAATCACCATTTCTTTTTTTTATTATTATTACTGCCTATAGCCTACATTTGTAAGAAAACAGAGTGTTTATGTATGTATACATATACACTTATGCACACATATATACACAGAAGCAAGGCTGTTTTATGTAAATCCCCCACTAGTGACTTGCAAATCAGCTGCCTGATTTCTACAACATTTGCAGAATGCAAATAATTTCAAAAGATATTGTTTCTACAGCCTTCATGAACATAAATATCCTGGTAGAAAAGTAGAACACATATATATTTATTCTCCAGTGTGCAGAAAAGACACCAGTGAATCCTGAGAGCTCTATATATCGAACACTCAAACCGACCAGAAAAATGTTTTCAGTACTTCTACTGTTTGCAAAAATTTTCTATTTTAATTTCCAAGTCAAAAAGTAAAAAGGGTTTATGCACTAGGTAGAAAGCACACATAAAACTGTAAAATTTTAAACAGCACAATATTTTCATTGGCATACAATGTAATAAAATCACTATTTGTTGGAAAAGGGTGACACATTAATAGAACATTTTCTCCCCCCTCCCTTTATTATTAAGAGAAAATTGTAGCTGTTCAAAGATGCTGAATGTTAATGTAAGTTCCAGTTAAAAAGAACTAATGGGATGAATTATACAGGCTGGCAATAACAACTAAATCCATTAAATAGGTAGGCAATGCTATCACTGATTAATCAATCTAGATGTGAATTATATTTGCCTAATCATAACATGAATCTTTATACAGCATTTAATTTTTGTTGGATAGCAGGAATTCTTTCAAACTATTTTTCACGTTACATAAAAATGTATGTCTGCTGCATTTATTGACCGATATTTTATTTTTATTTTAACATTGTAATGATGGTAGTGCGTTTGTAAGATACTAGGGCTGTATATTAAAATGACACCTTAAGAAACTTTTATTAATATTAACATAGTTTAATGACTATTGATATATTAATAAGGTATATAGACTATATTCCTAATGGTTATTGTAATATGAGTAAGATATATACAATGTTTCTGTAGGTTATTGCATTTTAATAAGTTATATAGAAGATATTTATAAGATGGAAGAGCGTTAAATACTTTCCTGACTACAGAATAAGCTGTTACAATACACAGTAGAGAGATGTCAGTGTAATAAAGGAGAGCTGTATAGCATCCTTATAGATATTGAATACTTATACTACAAGATAGTTTAGGTTATTAATTATAAAATAATTTCCTTTAAAAGTATACATGTTTAATTCAGAATAAAAATAAAATACTGTAACATTTTGTCCACTCTTGAATGCAGCTCTAACTTCTTTTCTACGAAGTAACAATATGATAGAATGTGTTTTCAGAGAAAAAAACCAACGCAGGCATTGGAAAATAAGACTCATGGAGAACAATGAATGAGAAGAAAATAAAAGCAACCAAAAGCACAATTTCACAAATTCATGTTATTTAGTGAGAGTGATCTAAAATGAAATTCTTGAGAAATATTTCTCAGTTATATAAAGTCTATTATTTTCTTCGAGTTCAGGAATAGTCAGACTCCCGCTTTCCAAGAATGAAGTCAAAGTAATTCTTTATTAATTTGTTGTGTGTACTGTGTCAGCTTTTAAAGTATATCATTCATGAGTGTGCCTTCTTTATCAACATATATGTGGAATAGTCTGACATCATCATAGTTATGATCAAAGACTATATAGCTAATAAAAGCACAATCAATCTAACCTTCTTACTCCTTTTGTTCATTTCCCTTAATGCCTATTCATACAGTATTTTGCTTTTCTCTCTATTAACCTTTAAATACCCACAGAAATATAATATGGAATTATATACAAAACACAGGCTACAAAAATGTTGAAGTTCTGTGAAACCTTTCCCTCACACTCAGAGAAGGTAAGCAAGTGAGACTGGGCTACAGTAGTATATTTTATTTATTTATTGCTATAGCCATAAAAGCATTGCACTAGAAAACAGTAGTTATGAACCTAAGACTTCCAATACTTGTAAGGATAAATTTCTAGTGTTTGCACTGCGCTTCATTTAATAATGTAGTACTTGTGTTATGGTTTTGTTGTTGTTTTTTTTTTTTTGCTGAAATTTATAAAAAGTACTATGTAGCTTAATAGACTGATTGATAATAAAGTGACTAGATATGATGACCTTAGCAATGTTTTCATATTTCTGCTGTTTTTTTACTCATTGAAATCTCAGGTATTTTATTTTCTCTTCCCACTTATAATGCAAACAACACTTCAAGATTATGTCTTTTTAGTTCACACTATTAACTACTGTCTTGGGTCAGGGCCACCACCACATGTTCACTTCCTCCCCTGCCCCCCTGCCTTTCCTCCTCTCAGTAGGATGGGGGAAAGGATAAAAAAAGTGGAACCTCATGAGTTGAGGTAACAAGAGATTTTAAATAATACAACACAAGAAAAAGGAGAATATAATAATAAGATATAGAATACAATGAAAACACTGATAAAATGGAAACTTCTCACCACCAAGACACTTCACAAATACCTCCCCCTAATTCTTGTTGTAGTATTCATTACTCACTTGTTATACATATGAATCAGAAGTCCCCTCAAGGGTCAGAAATGAGGTCAGGTTTCCTGCTCTGTTTGGTGAACTGTCCACTAGAACTTAAAACAAATTGTAGAGGTCTATCTTGATGTTAAAAATATCCAATTGCTACATCCAAGCTGGTCTGCTTATCTTTCAGAGAAACAGGACCCATCCAACTAATTCATATTTTACAATCATTTATACCTTATATAAACTGAATATATTACACGAACAGCATTCTTCTATCTTATACAATCTTTTACGAAATAACAATTATGCTTTCCTAAGTAAAATAAGACAAGAGAACTGTTAATTTGTGGCTTGGTTGGTGGGAGGGTTCATTCAGTTTTCATGAGCAATGATGTCAGGAAATAACTTCCTACTCAAGACACAAGAAAAATCCCAGGTTTCTAGAGAGCTTTGACAGTGTTCTTCATACTACAGTGTATCTCGTGATAATACTCACAGAACTTAATCAGTCCCTGCATTTCCATCCATTTTGACTTCTGCATCTGACCTTCAGAGCTGCTCCTGAAAAAAATGAGGTTTAGTTGAAGCAAGGCCTGCATGACATTATTTCCAGTGTACATTTCCCAGTAGGAACAGTTCTGGCAATCCTCCTGGGGCACATTTGCAGCGTAATTTTTTTCAAAACTTTTCAGAAGAAAACATATAAAAACTTCCAACTAAATAGGAAAACAGCAGTTATTTTCCAGCACCTACTAAGTGTAGAAATAGACTTAAGTCCCTAATAAAATACTACTTTTCTTTCTATTTCTATATCCACAGCAGGAAAGGAAGCAACTTCTGTCATCAATACCAATATATAACCTAAATTACGTGTTTACTAACTCTTTTGCCTCAGAGATAGTCCTATATTACTTATACCCTATATTTGGCTAAAAAGTAACCCCATTTCCCCAAAACTCTTCTGAATCTTCTGGGAAAAGAACAAGTTATGGAAACTGTTGTTCACCCAGATATGAAAAATGTCTGGCTAATTGGAATGATTTCTCAGATGCCTTTATTTCGTTCACAGGGACAATAAAACAAACTAGAATAAAGATTTTGGCATTCATATCTAGGGATAAATGCATTATTGAAATTAAAAATAGTGTTACTGAAAAAGATATTAATGTAAATTGTTTCAAGTAATGAGCACCATTACAGAGAAGAATTTAATGTCGCAGCAGAAATATGAAGTAATCTGAATGTAATGGAGCTAAAGTAGAAAGCAGATTCAGACCTATCTTATTGAAGTCCAGGCATAAATGCTTTGCAGAATAAGAAGCACTCTGAGTTCCGATTCAGCTGCAAAACCAATTCTTTAAATACTAAGTGGTATTATAGTAGTGATATTTTAAAATACAAAGCACAATAGAGAAAAAAAATATATTAACATACCAAAATCAAGTCTTCAATATTGTCTAAAGCTTTATTGTTCAACTGTGAAATATAAATTTAAAAAAGAAATGTAACCATATTTCATCAGTATTCTATTAGAACACATTGTTTCTTATGGTACTTCTCCTTTGCAGCCTAGTTTTACTATGCCAGATATAGAATCAAATAACTAAAAGGCTTTCACAGATTACAGTAAGAGCTATAAAGGGACAGGGCAAAAGAAGAATAAAACCAGCAAGTTTCTGCTTTAAGAACCTATGATTTCTATACACAACTGCTAAAAGTAAGCTCTAGGTGCAAGAAATTGGATGCTCCACTGTCTACTGTGAAGGCTACATAGTAGCTACCACCAGATTAAATGGCTAGAATTAAATTCTGTGACTATCCTCTTTGAAAACTTTTTTTGATAAATTGTAGAATTTTTCAGTATCCAAATCCTAAATAATAGCATATCTTATCTAAAAAGCTGACTTCACGGCTTTTGCTGATGAACAATGAATAATGTGAAGTGGCTAGAAGAGTCAGTCACTCCAATAAATGAATTAGATCAAGTGTAAGTGTCTATTTAGTAAAAATATTGCTTGGTTACCTTAAATAAAACAGTGAATAACTACTCCTATATTCTCTCTATTGTACAGAGGTGACTACAAAATCAGTTTAACCTCCCCATGCACATTTCAGACTTTAATATATTTGCATTTCAGATTTTATGGTAATATCACTATTTCATAGATGTGGGAAATTATGGGTTTGTATTCTTTATTATTTTTACTAGCATTTATGTAAAGAAAAATAGGAAATAAATTTATGTAGTAAATAATTAATGAGAATTAGCAAAAGTATTTGAGAAAGGGAATGTGAAAGCAAAATCAAGGTTTAATAGATTTTTATGCTTAACTTATAAACATGTACATAAAAACACCTTAACGGAACAAAAAGATTTTATTTCTATTTTTTATTATGTCTTATTAATTGTATGTGTTTTTGCAGGGCCAAGACCTAACCTCTAATCTAGAGCACAAATGCTAAAGCATTTCTAACATATGGGCTCCACCACATTACCTCAGGATTTAAAACATTATTTAGAGAAAATATTAACACATGTGAGAACTCATACTGTTATAAGACAGGCGAGAATTATTTTATTGAAATACAAAATGTTTCTACTAAGTCATAAGGCTGTTGCTCTAAAATGAAATTAATCACATAGCTAAAATGTTTCAAACTGAGAGAGGGGAGATTTAGGTTGAATGTTAGGTGGAAATTTTTCACTCAGACGGTGGTAAGGCACTGGAACAGGTTGCCCAGAGAAGCTGTGGATGCCCCATCCCTGGAGGCATTCAAGGCCAGGCTGGATGGGGCCCTGGGCAGTGTGCTCTAGTGGTCGGCAACCCTGCCCACAGCAGGGGGGTTGAAACTAAGTGATCTTTAAGGTCCTTTTCAACCCAGGCCATTCTATGGTTCCATGATTCTATGAAAATAAACAAAGAACTCTGAATTTCACAGAGGCTTCTGATAAAGTCGAATAGCCATAAAATGAATTTTTTTCCAAATCACCGTGCCAACAATATCAATGCTGGTAACAAAGGCTGAACTGCTAGTTCCTTTGTAATGTTTTATTCTTAATCCCAGAAGAGTCAGGATGAACTGGAACATATTCTATCATTTTGTGAAATTTATTGTATGTCACCAAATAATTACTTGGAACTGTTCTGTGCCAGTAACATCCTAACATTAATCTCATATTTATGGAAGCTTCCTGACGTTCTAGCTTACATCAGTACTTCTGATAAGTTTCCTTGATTCAGCTGCTCTACTTTTTGAGGTGAAGAAAATGAAAGTCCTCATTGCCTGTCTATAATCTGGCCAAAAACTGTGGGAAGAAAACACGATATAAGGCAAGACAGGAAGGCAAGAATGAAAGCATCATATTTTCAACAGATATGCCCTGTGACTAAAACAAGGAAATAGGCCACACAGGTACAATGATAATAAGAAAATAAATTTACTCTTCTTTCTACACGGATAGTACTCTTGTACTATCTCTAACCTTTCAGAGCAGCTGTCTTTCTCCCAGCAAAATATCTGCTGCTAGTTGCCCAACTCTGCTCCAACTTTTGTGAGGGTTTTCTCATCCTGTAGGTTATTTGAAAAGAACTGTGTGAAAATAAGGTATTTTGATTCAGTTTATCAGTATGAGACAACTTATACGGTCTATGTGAATAATTAAAGTCTATTTCTGAAGAACCTGTACGTGAAATCTAGAGGAATATCCCTTCTGCATTTCATTGTTTTCCAAGAAAATAAATTAAATATTCACATTTTTTAAAGTTTCCTTTCAATTTCTAAAACAAAATTACTTTCAATATGGTATTAAATTAAAAAGTTCTAGGAAGGCATGCAGATTAAGCTTCAAGATTTGTATTATTCTCTTTTTGGATCCATATGTTTATTTTGGAAACAGCCTGAGTACTGACCTACTCCACAAGTGCATCCCAAGCTGGGTAATTGTGGGAGCTTTTTGGTCTCCTGAAGGGAGTAACACAGATATTGCCATAGGACTTGACAACGTTTAGATGCAATTGTTGAATTGCATCTTTTGTAGCCTCCAAGACAAAATTTAGTTGATTTTTGATCTTAAAGCAGAAATTTAATTCAATTCCCTTCCTTGCTCAAGAAATTGCAACAGTATATCTTAGAACTTGTAGTATTCAGCACTGAGGGAATTTTCTCAAAATATATTTAAAAATAAGATAGATCTGCATGAATGCAAAAGTACAAAAAAGTACTTCTTAAATACAGAATGGAAAACACAATTCAAAATAATAGTCCATGTTGCTATTTGCAAATGAGGCATCTCAAGAGATCTATTTAGCTTCCTAACCTAGGGATTGTGGTACTTAAACCAAAGGCTTCACACATGCCTTCATCATGGTGGTTCAGATCTGTTAAACAAGGAGGCTCTAGTTCCTTGTAGAACTGAAGGCAGTAGATATATGTCTCTAAGGAGTGATCCAGTGTCTCTTTGGAGTATGTTTACCATTCCTGATTGGCTATAAAGAAGCTTTTGTGCTGTCTAAGGCAAATTTATTACTTGCAACATTGTACCATGGCACACTGTTGCCCACAAGCTTATCTGACAGACAGATAAGCTTGAGTGGAAACCTAAACTAAGTTTTCAAGAATAATTCCTGTATTCACAGGGATCTGGAACATCAGTTTCTAAAAGAGAGGAGGAGGAACAGACAACATTTTTGTGGTTGCAATGCTTGTCTAGGAAATAAAACCAGACTTGACTGGGTCTTGGAACAGTCAGGGATGAGATCCCTTCTCCTCCCTACCTGATGAGTTGATTGTATGAAGTGTTATACACCTACTGCACTTTCTACCTTCTTCAGTGGAATAATGCATTTGTTACATGGGATTCAGCATCATTTAACAGAAATTAAATACATAAAATGATTTACATAACTCTAAAGAAACATAAGTCCATGGGTGTGCTCTTCCATGCAGTTTATTTTCAATCTTCTCTGCTATTTGAATATTATGAATATTGACTATTGCAATTTAAATGTTATGTCTGATTGCAGCTGGATGCATAGGTACTCATGGTTTCTTTCTTAATCTCAGAAGTTTACAGAGTACAGACCTCATACCTGTTCTCTGATAATGCATGTATCATAGATCAGTCAGATATAGAACCATAACGTTGTGTTAATCATGTTCTGTATCATTACATACAAATAGTATAATTCAAGGTGGTAAAATATTTTATTAAAAGGATAAATTTATTTAAAACCCTGTCACAAAGTATAAAGTGGTTGATTATTCACCTCTAACTTGCTTGCAAATTCAAATCCAAATCATTATTGATTGCTAATTTGTAAAACAAATAGGGATATTTTAAATCCATTATCATCACAGTAGAAAGCAATGATACAATGGTGCTTCAGAATAAGTAATCCATCATTATTTTCCATCTTTCTTATTAAAATGGATAAAGAACAGACTAAAAATTATTTATATATAGAACAGCTGGCATTTATCATAATAGATGTATTTTTAGTATTAAGAAAAAAAAACATGGCAAAATAAAGCTAGAGACATTTGGACTGAAACTGGTCAATTTTTAAATTTTTAAAATTTTAACAATAAGCACAGGGAATATTTTCAAAACGTATTATAGTTCAATATATGGGCACTCCATAAAAATTTTGGGATGAAGTTTTAGAGAATATGTTGCCATTGTAATCACATTGTCTGGCCTTCTGAATATCTTTCTTTCTCAATGATATAAAATTTTTTTTAGTTGTTCATATCATTAAGTGGGAAGCATTTAAATTTTACATTAGCCAAAGTATAGTCGAATTTACATAGTGAACTGAACTATAAAGACCAGCTTTCATTCATTGCACTCACATAGGTGGTGTCACAGAATGACAAATACATTCACACAGAATACAGATTATTAGACACATTAACTATGTACACACACTTGGTTTTCTGCATTTATATAATGTCTTCTGGTCTTCTAATTCTACATGTTCTTGCAAGTTATTCAGAATATTTATACATTAAGGGTTACATAAGTTAGGAGTATATTCAGTACTTCTCAGGAAGCGCTCAGAAATCATATAATGTCTTTCTCTGATTCATTTGACCATCCTATGAAATTGGTATTCATTGACCTTTGACCATGGGAGTCCCACCACTAGTCCATTAACGCCTGATATCACAATTAAGCTGCAAGACTTTCTTAATTGCCACATAAGAACTATGCATTACCTGCCTCATAATATATCCATACTATTCCAGTGCCTTCAAGTAGGATAGTATTCTACATTTTTTTTCTTCACAAATAGAGGAGATTTTTAAGCAGTGTATAACACTTCTATATTAACCTATTTAGTATTTTTCTCCTCTGTATAACATTTAATAACTAGTGCTCATTTTTACACAGAATCAGAGAAAATAATTATTCCTTCTGTAAGACAGAGATAAATTCCAAGTAAATAATTTTTTTTCACTGATTTAATGGCTGCTATTGTTCATTAGTCAACAGAACAGTTAGAGCCACTCCTGCAGGACCACAATATCTTCTGTATCTGATAGATGGCATGACCAGAACACCCTCGGTCACAGCAGGAAAGACATTGAACAAATTGTCAGCATGATTTACACACATGTTGTCAACAGCATCTGGGTTGCTGAGCAGAAGAATGATGGACAACAGATGTTTCTAGAAATGTTCCCATCTGCCCTACCTGAATATACATCCCCTGTGAAACAGTAGGCTTCGATGGCTACAAGAGATCATCCTGTCCTGATTTTTCAACTTTGATTGTCCTTCCTATAACAATCTCTCAAAGTATGCTGTAACCAACATAAAATTACTTCATGAGTTATTACAGAGTAACATGCAATCTTACTACTACTACAGAAACCTGTTAGAAGAGTATCCAAAAATAGTTGAACCAAAGTGGTCAGTAGTGACTATGACACTTTCAGGGGTCTAAACTGTATTTTCAAGTGTGAATGTGCTTTTGACCTCTTAACCAAATCCTGCCTTAAAGTAATAAATACATAGCAAGTGGCTAATTAGTATCCCTAACAACTCTCTAACTCTAAAATATCTTTAAAAAAGAAAAACAGAAAAAAAAATATTTGTGGTAGCCCATTTTCCTCTCTTCAGAACAACTTTATGCTTTTCCCAACATTAGCTGTTCTTTATAACTTTTGTTAAAAAAGAAAAGGTCAAATTCTCACTGTGTCTTTTATTTATTTATTTGTTTAATTATTTATAAGTATATATGTGTGCGTGTATCTATAGAGAGAATGGTGAAAAATATGTGATGGTGAAAATCCACCAGCCATTAACATCTTTTTGCAATACGGCCTATTATGTCCTTTTTACAGTCCTAATTATTGCTTAAAGTTTCTCTAAGTTGATTAATATTGTGTACTGCCATGTAACATATATATAGTTCTCTGATATACAGCCATTTTTATGTATACTGCAAACTAAAATGTCATGTAATAAAAATTGCATAGTATTCAGGAAAGAAACATTTGAAATTATTAAAATATTATTTGAAGATAATAACTCTACAGACCTAGTTAGATAATATGTTTTCTTTGGCAACAGAAGTGATATTGTGAACTCCCATCACCAGCTATCTGTTCCTGCCCAGTCAGTTCCAGTTATAAACAGTTTACGAAGCCTTGTCCATAAAGTGCTGGTAAACTGGGAAACATAAAGGGAATTGTGATGGGTTTGCCCTTGGCTGGGGGCCAACCCAACACCCATTCACTCAATCCCCCTCCTTCCCCCCACCCAAGGACAGGGGAGGGAATTAAAGGGGTAAAGGGAAAGAAAAGGACTTGTGGGTTGAGAGAAAAATAATTCAATAACTAAACTACAGTAATACTGAAAATAATAGTATATACAAATACATGAATGAGTGATACACAGTGATACTGCTCACAACCTGATGACCAATTCTTGCACAGCATCAAGGCTTTCTGTCTTCCCACTTCTCTCACCCAGCAAGCAGACTGGGGTACAAGAGGTTTGAAGGGGACAAAGCCAGGACAGATGATCCAAATTGGCCAAAGGGATGTACCAACCCATATGACACTGAGCTCAGCAACAAAATCTTCGGGAAAGGGGGAGGAAGGAAGGACATTCACAGCTATGCTGCTTTCCCAATCAGTATTTACATAAGCTAACGTCCTGCTTTCCAGGAAGCTGCTGGACATCTGCCTGCTGATGGGAAATAGCGAATAAATTTCTTGTTTTGCTTTGCTTGTGAACACAGCTTCTGGTTTCTTTATGGAACATTCATTATCTCAATCCACAATTTCTATCACCTTCCTTTGACTTCCTCCCCATTCCACTAGAGAGGTAAGTGAGCAAGAGGCAGGGTGGGTGCTTGGCCACTGGCTAGGGTCAACTCACTACAAACTCAGATTAGAATAGGGAAAAAATTAGAGCTTAAATTTTTATTCCTCTGTATTTTTATTTACTGAATCTTCAACTGCAAAGTTTGTGCGGTTTGTTTATTAAATCTACAATCATAAATGTCAAGTCTCTGTGTTTATTATCTCTAACAATTTATCCCTGTTATCCCTGAGACTGTATGAAATGGCTCTTTAAAGAATTAATATACATAAAAGCAATAAGCTACCTCTGTGCACTAAAATTGAAAAAGGCTTCTGTAACAGTACAGAAAAAGTTGTGTATGTTTTACATTCCCAAGGGACCACAAAAATATTTGCATTTAATATAGATCAAATATGGCACCTAAAAAAAATGTCAATCACTTACTTTTCTACTAAAATTGCGATGGCAAGCAGTAACCCCAGCTATAAATTAGATCCTACAGTTGCAGATAATGGAAAAATGTAGATAAGTGGGCAAAAAATTGTCATTTCCTTCCAAAGATTATTTCATCTGCTTCTGTCAGCTGCATTTCCTGCTAAAATATCTCTTGCTCACTTATTATACACCTAATTTAACTACTCACTATATGATGAATCAATACAAATTACACGTTTTCTGGCTATACCATTATTTACGATCCATCAGAATATTATTCCAGGATTCAGATGACTCTTGAACTCACTCAGCTGTTACCATGTTTGGTGCATACTGGTGTAGGGATCCGAGACTAATGGGAAGTCTAACAAGGAGATAGATAAAGAGAACTGACAGTGAAAGGAGCTGGAAGATGGGATAGGAAGTGTGTGTGTGGAAAATAAGTTGTCTGTAAGTTTTGAAACAAAGAAGGCAGCAGCTTAAGGTAGCCTAAACCAGAGATAATTATAACAGACTTTCACCATATATAGCAACACTGTCACTCATCCAAACCAAACATCCACCTAGTATTACCTGGAAACCTCCTGAAGAAAGGTATAAGATTAACAAGGTAAATACAGTTGAGCATCTGGCAGTAGCCATTTCATGGGTTGCTAGTAAGGAATGCAACATGTTTATTTTCTTTTGCTTGATGACAAAAATGCAAGACCCTTTCATGCAAAGGCCCTGATGCTCAAGAGTGTATGCACTGGTGGTGCAACTATTCTAGGGATCAGTCCCACAACTTGATTCCGGATGCAAAAAGTCTTCCTTGGCCTCGACTGCTGAACACAACTGAAAATCAAACTGCTCCACTTCCATTCCTTTTTGCCTTTCCTCTTGCTCTGCTTGATGGGAAACCTGATTGGAATTGTTACTGGAATTAATCACTTTGTCAACAGTCTCCCTTTGATAAACCAGTTTTTNAAAGACATAGAAGACTGTAAAGATCTACCAAATCCGTGAAACTGCAGAAACAGCTTAAACAGACATTTCATTGCATCCTGATATTCTTTCCTCTCTCAAAAATATATTGTTGACTTTCAGCTTTTAAAATAAGAGTTGCAATAAATCCCTAGTGACTTTTGAACGTGTAATAGAAACATTTCTGACATTTCAATTTGCAGATGAAGCCAGCCATAATGCACAAAATATTTTAATGTATTGTTAAATTGCTCATTTACCTCCATTTGCTAGACAACAAAAACATTTAAAATGATAGACTAGCATGTAACATTATTAGGTCAAAAAGCAAAATTTCCTATATTGCCTTTTACATGCAGTTTTAAAATCAGTCATGCCTTACTTATCAGTGACCTATCCAACAGACCAAAAAATGAGATGACTGAGCTGGGCATGGCAAGCTGCACATCTGCATATGTCATTGTAAGTCTTCTGATCACTACATTTAAAAGTGCAAGGAGATTTATTTACTTTTATTTACAAGCAGTCTATCTCAAGTTTGGTGAACCTCAAACTGAAGACAAGTACATAGTTCATTTATGTCTCAATCCAAAGCAGGGGTAGGGTGGCAGAAGTATATAATCTTTCAGGAAAGATAACATTAATAGTGTCAATACATAGAAATCAGATAAACATCAAAAAGAAATGTGCAGAATATGGCTAAATCCTACAAAGATATTGACCTTTCTACCACATCCCACCTTCAAATATTAGTCTTTCAACACAATCAAAGAAAAAGTTTTATCTATCACTATCTTGAAGTAGATAACAAATTTATAACATTAAAGATTTTTCTGCGAATTCCAGCTACATAATACCTCAAAGTAATTTAGAATTTCTTTATTGTCTTTTGCAAAACGAATTTGTCTTTCTTCCTTTACATCACAGCTTTTGGGGGCAATAAAGATATCGATCTCAATGACAGCTCTATTTTCTATAGCAATGTTCGTCTTTATTGAATAGGATCCATAAAAAGCAGACAGAAGTGTTCCAAAGAGAAGTCAGTGTTATCAATGAGATGACCTAACAGATAATTTCATTCTCCAATTGACAAGCGAAATGAAACATTCCTGGTAACAGATCCATGTGTAGTTAAAGAGAAGGAAAGAACGAGAGACATTGTCTGTTTTGATGTCTGTCTGCATTGCCCACATTTACCTAACTATTTCATAGACTGTAGAGATGATGAGATAATAAAAATATTGAATAGGTAGAATTAAATTCATACTATTAACATACGTTTCTTGATGAGGAATTAATACAAATTTGCCAATAATAATTATACCATACACTTTGCAAAATCACTAAACCTCACTTTGCTGTTAATGGATATACTGGTACTGTTAAGGGAGAATAATATGAAATGTTCACCTACAAAATATTAATCCTTCAGTCATTCTCTATGAATAAATATCCCCAAACTGTGAATGTTAAACAAGAGAAAACTTCTAACGAAAATGAATGACATGCCTTTAAAGTATGAAAATTATTGGTTAAAAGCAATCACCAAATCACAAATTTTATTAAGAAAAAGGGCAAGAGTATCACAAATCTCCTTGAAATTCATGCTTGCAGAAGTAGGTACGTACGTAGAATATGCTCCACAATAAATACCTGCAAATATCTCCAAATATATGCAACTTTTTTCTCAGGAACCCCATGAGTTATTTTGCATTTTAATCCAAAACATTAATTACCTTTTAAGTCTTTGAGATGCAAGTAAGCTCATAATAGACTTGCAGCAGTACAAAAGGTACCATTTGAATTGTATGTACTGAATAAATATTATTGTGATCATTAACTTATGAATATCCAGGTTCAGTAGAGAATGATTTTTTTAATACGGTGGTTATAAGCATGCTGCACCATGCTTATACATAGGTA
>VZTO01005231.1:10504-39547 GCA_013400615.1 Syrrhaptes paradoxus | reverse complement strand
AAAAAAAAATCACCACAAAACCCTTGTTTTAAATATTTCTGTAAACATATATTATACATAATCAAATATAAACCATAAAATTTCAAATATTCAAATATATTAGAATATAAATATTCAAATATTTATGAAAAGCCATTTGACTATCATATATTATTTCCCATGGGTAATTCAAAACTGTAGCTTATCCTTCAATTGACATTTCAATGGATAAGATTATTTACCAATTGTCTATCCATTTCAGATAAGACTATTTAGATAGAATAAATACCAATAGTTACCAGCAGTTTCTTCTGTCAGAGCTATCTTGAGACACTGCAATTTAAAACTTAAACCTTAATAGTGTTAAAAAAGTTATTTCAGCTAATTTGCATAGGTTCCAAGACTGTATTAGCTGAAATACTTCTCTTCCCTCAAAGGTCAGCAGAGCTGATTTTATGGCATTCATAGCTGCACACATTTTGCAGGGAAAATTCATGCATTGCTTGTATATATTTTCTTTATCTCTCTTAAAGCACCAAGGCACTTCATATTGTTTATTCTTATTTTCATTAAGTTGTTCAACATAGAGAAGCACTTCATGTGAAAAATATCATTTCAAAACAAATTACAGGAACAAGGGTGAGGCCACCAAGTATTCCTATTAGCTTCCTAATACATCAAGCAAACTTAAAATTGCTGAAAAATCACACAATGCATTTCACCACTGCATAGTGCCTACTAACTCTGTAGAAATATTTCTGCAATCAGCTGACAAATACGTTCCACAAACTTAAATGGCTTTCAGCGTCCATCTGCATGTTATTCATCAATAGTAACAGACATAACTTCCAGATAACTGATAAAGTATGGACTACCATCACAAACAATATATCTATACACACACAGGCATACAAACATATTCTAAGTATGTGTATGCATTTATACTGTACTTTAAGCAATAAATCAGCTTTTACCAATAAAGATCCTAAGGATCACAGCAATGAGTTTCCATCCTGTGTTTCAGAAAATTATCTTAAACCATTTAAAGAATAAAGCATCAGATGTTAACTTCACTTTTGACCAAAATCAATGGTGTAAATGAAATCAGGCTTTAACACTTACTTGCTACTGGCAGATTCTGCAATCTCAATCACACTGAATAACTCTTTCTCACAAATGTTTTGACTCACTACAGCCAAACCACTCCCTATAAGNCACTCTAGCTAAACTGTGAAAGTGTCCATCTGGACACTTGCTGGAGGGGAAGCCTGGCAACACTGTAACTTTTCATACACACCCGTTGAGGAATCAGATGGTGAAGTTTAGGGCAATATTTATTCCAAACTACGGTAATGTCTTAAATCTCTCCACAGGACAGTGTCACTTTTACTGGAGATTTCACTGCTCACATAGACTTTGACAGCCATTCCAATTCTCCAGCAGTAGGCAGGTGATTAGACCTAGGATATAAGAAATAGGGAAGGACTTAAGGAATGGCTGGACATTGAAAATCCACTAAGGTTAACGCAGCTTCCCTTCTCAGTTTTTTAAACTTGCATTTCTTTATTTTGGCAACCTTTATAGCTTAATTCCTTCTACAGGAAGAGAACAAAACTTGCCTCACCTTTACTGGTAAACACGAGGATTGCATTTGCTCTCTCTCCATAGCACCAAAATAGTCTCCAGCTTTAAAGTGTAAAAATGACTGAAGAAAGTGCTATTTAGTGAACCAGGTTTTCCAAGTTTATTTTTATACCTACGTGTTTATCCTTTTCACCTTCAGTTTGCCTTACAGATTTTCTAATTGTCCTTGCCAGACTGATTTTAATTGTAGGTGACTAGATAATAGTTTAGACTTTTTATGTTCTAGTAAACCACACTGTTCTCTCTTCTCCATTTACAGATCATGTTTAGAATTTATCTCTGTAACAGGCAATTGCTCTCAAAAAAACAACTACATGGGCACACACCTTAAAAGACTAGTAGTCAAATTCTAAGACAAAATATAGACATCGTCTACATATATTTTTTTCTTTTTTTAAAGTGTCATTTTATCTCCATATTTGTGACATCTCATTTACTCATAATTATAAAATGTTAATAGAAATACTAAAGGAATCTGGCAGTCCTTCTAAGCCTATTTTCCTGAAGTCTGAAACAGGTTTTCTCACCAGTCCACAGACTGATGGGTAACTTAAATTTGATGGTGCTATAAGTGACCGTAGATTTAATGCTACTCAGTTTAAGCTTACTTAATTGACTTGTTTCTCAGAATTATCATAACAGTCTCTAATTTTACTGGTGATACAACAACAAGCAACTAAGGCCAATGATCTGTCTTTATATTTATACAGTTATCTTAGTCTTTACTTGAGAAATAAAATCTCTGTCTCAAAAATTTTGGGTTTTTTGTTTTGAACATGATGACCCACTATCTCTAGCTATCCTAAAAACCTCTGACAAATCTTGGCAATACCCAGACACAGGCTAGAAATATTCGTTCATTCTTTGATGCTCAAATTTATTAATCACAATGACTGGACTATTGCAATCAGTTTGAGTTTGAGCAGACAGGTTAATGAAGTCTCTCTGAGAAAATGTACCACTTTAAATGCAATCTTAGCATCTTTAAATACATCTTTAAACCCATATTTTTACAGTGTTCACATACTTTTCCCCATTGATACAGTTCCATACCAAGTTCTTTCTTTTGAACATTTTAATAATAAGCCCTCACCACTGCTAAATTCAAGAATTTCATACGAGGTGACACATTCTGTAGGAATTAAATTTTCAAATTTTTTGGAACTATAAATAGAAAATCACCAACTAAACAATGGGTAAATGCATATGGGCAGTTCTGTGATGTTCTTTCAGCATCAACAGCACAGAAGTCAGAATATCAGATAAGCAGACAATGCTATTTTAGCTGTTTATTGCCTGGACAGTTTGGGAGGAAGCAGGTGTTCAGAAGAGGAAAGCCAGCTAGATAAATATCTCACAGCAGGAAATGGACACAGAGGAGTACCAGAGATATGCAAATAGAATATTTTTTCCCTAATTTAGGCATTTGAAAGCTAAATTACTAAATCTGACCTCAGGTTTTCCTTTGTGGGGAAAAACAGGCATCCCGAATTGTACAAGTCTTATTTATCGTCATAAATCCAAGAACATGGGCTTTAAGTAAGAACACAAACAACCCACTCTTTACATACACCGAGTTAATACTGATTTACAGATATCTAAGAAATGAGTGGTAGCATCTTATTTTATTTACTTAAAAGAAATGTAAGTATCAAATAATGCAAAGGCAGTGAAATGTAACTTCTCCTTTCCAAAATGTGCAGTAACTCTCTCTTTGCCTAGAGAGGCAATTCACAAACCAGAATAAAATCCTATTTTGGGGACCCATTTTTCAACTTTAATGAAAAGCAGCATGCCAGAAAAAGGAGGACTCTCATCCACGCACTCCCTCTACATGAATATATTCCGAGTTGTATTCCTTGTCTTGAAGCAGATCATAAAGACATGGTGGAGCCTGTGTTGCTTCTTTCTCCCTCTGACATAGTAGTTTCCTCACAATTCTCTGCTCATCTTTTTTTTGTTTTAAACCTGTGGCTCAGGTCTTGATTCCTCCTGTCCCATAAGGATCCCCTGGTGGCAGCATACTTGGACAAGGCAGGAAAAAGAGACACCTCTGAGTCAGAGGTGAGGGACTGTATCCTCAGCCACAAATAACTAGAATATCCCACAAAACAGGTGGATGGCTTCAGAGAAAAACTACAAGAAAAAGAAAGAATAGGAATGTATTAATTTGTGACATGGTCTACAAGGTCAGGAAAAAAACCCTAGCAGAGAGCATAGATGAAAAGAGAAAGAAGACAAAACAGCCTGATACAAATGACAACCAGAGACTGTTCTGCAGAGAAAATGGCCTGCCACCAAACATAGAACTGCAGCAGCAAAGTAACAGTAACACAGAAATGGAAAGGCTGAGGCCATCCACAGGATGCAAACTCAGGAGGAATGAAGCTGTTTGTAAGGCATGATGGCAACTAGGAACAATTGATGATAATTTGCAGAGGTCCCTATTTCTTCCAAAAAGTACTAACATTTACTGAAAAATCTTGCCTTCAAAATTATTTAGATACAAACCTTTGCTAATAAGACTGGTAAAACACAGGTTCATTTAATATCAGACAGACTCCTCACACAAGAATGAATGAGGGTAAATATTTGAATAGCCTATAGCACATTTCATTAGAAAACTTGAAGGTTTTTGCAACACCAAAAATGGAAATCTAAAGGATGAAAGGATGACAATATCAGTACAATGAGGTTCCAAACAAACCTAATAATTAATACTACAGTTAAAAAACCTGAAAAGTTCCAGAAAAAAAAAATATTGAGGGGAAAAAAATCCCAAAACATCCAAACCAAACAAAAAAACCCCAGAAGACACAACAAGGAGGCTGGTAACAAAGATGTTAGACTCAGTTTGAATCAAAACAAAACAAAGCAAAAGAAATCTCCTGAAGAATTTGCAAACTGCTGTGAGAAGTCAGGAGCAATTAAGCTCATGAACCCTGAGCCCAAAACAGCAACACACACAAGAGAAATGTTGATGATGCAGAAGAGAGTGATTTGCCGTGTTAAGAAATTCTGAACGGTAAATGGAACGATAAATCCCTCTAGGGGAACTCCAGGCCAGAAAGTAGCAATGCCAAGAAAGCATGTAGAAGAAGACGTAGTAAAAATGAAGGACATAAGAAAGGCTAAGTCTAAGGTCAAAGAGAAAGGGAGAGAGTGTCAGTCCTGTGTCAAAAGACAAGGTCGATTCTCAAGTCAAGGATAAGAGAAAGGCCAAGACTGAGATTAAGGAGGAGGAGGAAAAGGAGGGCAAGATACAGATAAAGGAGAAAGACAGCAGAAAGGTGAGGGGAAAAGACCAATCTGAAGAAAAAAAAAAATAAACATAAGGACAAACCCAAAGTCAAAGGAACAGAATCCAAAGACAGCTTCAAGCTTGTGTTGAGACATACTGAAATTAAAGATCAGTTGGAACAGCAAGAGTTCCACGTAATAACCCTCAAGCCTGTGAAAGTATATCTTCCTGATATTGTAGATAGGGAATCAGATGAATAGAAGACAGAATAATCCACCCAGTGGCATGAAGTTCAGATCATCTATTCAGTCCTCACTTCAAGTATATAGTAAAGTCTCCTTGGGCCTTTTAACAATATTTCTGTGTTTCTGAAACTAACAGCAAGAAATGTACCAAAAGGCCCTTAAACAGCTATGACAGCAAGCTTCTTGCTGTTCTTCTTCTTATGCTTGAAGTAATGTTCAGTATGTATGTCACTTCCAAGTTATTACTAGTAAAGCAATTACCCTTGATGAAATCATACATGACTCTCTGTGCATGAGCAAGCTCTGATAAATGTATCTGCCTTTCTCCTGTATGATTTTTTTTTTAAGAGCCCAGGTAATTCAGGAAGAAATTATTGTAAAATTTTCATAATCAGAGACTGGAATGATTGAAAATTCATTCCATGAAAATGTATACATGAAAACCCTCTCACACGTGAAAAAGTTTTTATCTTTACACAAATGATGTGTCATATACTATTATTGTTGGTTAATGCACAGTCAAAATACAAGCCACTGAGCTGTTCTTCACATGCTCTTCCCCAAAATAACGGGAGAGAAAAGGCCATCCCAGACATCAAACTGAAATCAGTGCATCAAAATCTGTCTGCAGTTAGGTCTTTGCCTATCTAGCTGCATAACATTCTGAATGCACAAACTGGAAGAATTTGTGTTTTTCTTAAGCAATCTTAAATTTAATACTTTTTAACTTCTGAGTGTTTAATCTTTTTCATCTGAATTGTACTTGCTGACGAACATAATGTGAATAACAAAGCATATCACCATTCAATTTGTTATTGACATTTGCAATATGCCTTCTACAGTGCAATGGTTTTATTATTATTTCTCTTTCACCTAATCCTAATTTGCAGGATGTCCTAGAACCAAGGGAAAAAAAAAAAAAAAGAAGAAAAGGTTTACTATGTGCCTATCAATCTTCTGAACATATGCAATGGTGTAATAGATTTCCCTTTGTCCCTCTCTTGTTTTTGAATATTTTCTTATCTTTTAAAACTAATGTCTCCCTATCTAAACTTATGTATACCCACTTATATATTCTTATTGTAGCAAAATATTTCACAGGTTACTTTAACAAATCTTAAACAAGTAACTACTGAGGCAAGAATTTAGTAGAGAACACTATGTGCCTTCCTTGCAATTGATGACTTAAGGCTGTCTTCAAACCATATATAACAGGTGAGATGTGGCCCTAAATCTTTTTGATGTTTGACATATTCAAAAGATATTTGTGCAATAGATGTATTTTATTTAATGTTTCTACTAAGAATTAAGTGAAATACAGAAAGTAAAGTTCATTAATTGCAACTTAATAATTCATTATTATTTTATTGTGTTAAATGAACCATGTAGTAAATGTTAGATAAAGGTTAAGATTGATGTTAGATTCCCGCAACACCCACAAGAGAAGCATGAGCCCCTGACATTGGATGATCTCAATACTCAGTTAATCAACCACTCCATGTGCTGAATCTATTAGATTTAGAATTTACCAAAATTAGCACCAGAGAGTGTAGAATAATTAATTGAACAAGGCAATAACAAACACAGCAATAATAAAAGCTCTTAAATTTCCCTAGGGCCATGAATCAATATGTTGGTAAAATTATTTAAACTTCATTGCATGAATTAAGTTGCCTAAACTGTTTTGAGTGTCTTGGAATATTTGCTGAAGATTCTAAAGCTTCCGAAAAGTCTAAAAAATCCTCTCTTGTCTCCCATCAGAGTGAGAAATGAAAAGATTTCTCTCACTGTAGGGCTATATATAAAGTCATTGTTCTGTATTTAGAACATTCCATTTTCAGCTAGACCTTGCTTGTTAAAGGCCGTCAGTCATCTTTCGATCTCCTGCCTGCAATAGCAATAGGTTATATCATATGCGGTTGATTGCAGGTCATAACAAAAACAAATTTATGATTGTCATGAGTCCAATATCTCCACTCTCTTTCAGCTTATCTGGTTGAGAAACCAACTGCTTTTCGCTGCCCTGCTGTTACTTGGAAAAGCAAAGATATTCAGGAGTGAATGAATTATGAATATGCTGACCTTTTAGTATTTCAGTTCCCCAAATCAAAGAAAGGGTATAGTAGCTTTGAGCAGAAACTAAGAGATTGATCCAGAGCCCTCTGAAGTCAATAGAAGTCCTCATGAGATCACTAGACTGCAGAAATCAGTCCAAGTATCCGTGTCTCATATTTGCTGTCTCATACTTGGCTGCAGATTACTGGACACATCATTTTGGGAGAAAATTCTGACAAGACATAGGTAACTATACTCAGTGGTAGGTGCTACTGGAAAATTATAAATCACACCTAAGAGCATGAGTGTGACAGCAGTAACTGTCACAAGGTCTCAAGTACAGCATTAAAGATAAACATATTTAAGAAGTCTCTTGCACAAAACCAAAACTGCTGCCACTTTGCAATCCACCAAATTTTTCCTCAAAAAGAACCCTGAGTTATACAGAAAAACAAAGCTAACTCTGACCAGACTGGTATATCACATACTACATTGTAGTGCTGTGCGAAGACAACCGTTCAGGTCTCTGAAGATGAATGTCAGAGAACTTTCTGCCTGAGCAAGGCACCCAGCATCAGCAGGGCAGAGGAATGTGTCGCCATGCTGATACAAGCACTGAGTCCAGCTCTTCAAGTAGCTTGGAGTTACATGTTGCACAGTGCTGCAAAATATTTCTAGAGTGCTACACACTGACTTGCAGAAGCATACATGTGCGGTGAATATTAATATGGAGGATAATGATAAGGTGTAAGCTCACATCAAGCAGCTAAGTGGACTCATTTTCAAAAGCTTTGAAAAACTAATACCTCAAAAGACCCCTCTGCTGGCAAACTACTGCAGCAATAAAATCCTTGTCTTTCTTGAGCACTGCAAACTCCAAATGTTGTGTATGTTATTTTTCAAAAAGTAATTGCCTACTTTTAGAAAATTTTCTCACCACAGGTAAAGATGCTAACAAAGATATTCTGCATGCAAGCAAGCATTTGAAGTTTTCACAAATACATAAGATCTTCCACTAATACATAATCTATATCACAAACACATCAAAGCATTGCAGTTTACAGTTATTTTTCATTCATTTTTTCTATTAACATATCTAAGATGCAATTGAGACTCATAGATGGACAAGTGATAAATGCTTTTGTTGTAGTCATCAGCTGGTTTTAGTTAAAAAATAAATTATTAAATACACTCATTAAACAATAGGACAGCATGGCAAAAGCTTGGTGTTGTTACTGTTTTTTAATAGAGGTCTTAACATTGCATTATTTTTGGAAAGGCCTTAATTTTTTTTTATTAATATTCTCAGAAGTTGACACTGAACTTAAGATATTGGGGAAAAATTCTATCTGTAGAAAACACAGATCATATTCTTTTGAAATTAGATTTCTGTTATGCAATCCATTCCAAACAAGTAAACAGAAATTGTCACTATCTGATTATCTATGCAGAAAGAAACGCTACTATTTCAGTCAAGAAGCCTTCCAGAATGTATGCCTGCACAAAAACAAACCTCCCTAGCTGGTATTCAAGAGACAGATGTTCACTGTAAATAAGCCACTACAGATGGCATTATTTTTTTTTAATTTGAGTTTGCATTTGTTTCACTTTTTTTTTAAGTTGCTAACATAAAAAAAAAGCTATTCATAAAATTATTCAAGATTATCAAGTGGTGTGGAGAACTATTGGAGCAGTTTTGCAAACTGACTGTCTCCAATGACTTGTGGTGTCTCAAGACATTCCAGTTGTAGATAAGAAGATGGCCAGGAATGCACCAAAGGCCTTACTAACAATGGACTCAATAGACAAGGCTCTGATAAAGGGGAAGCCTCTAAGCCTCTTGATGTCCAGCTGTTGATAAGATGGCGAGGAATGCCCCAAAGGCCTTACTCCACGGACTGGCAAAACCCCTGCTGAGTCTAAGGATGGACTCAGTCTTGCTCTTACAACAAAGTAGCAAATACGTGCTGAGCAAGGCTTTGCCTCTGTCTGTAAGAGGTGAATAAACAAAGAGGAGGGTGCTTGCGCCCACCACCTGAGGACTCCTGAGATGCTGACAGACTGATCGAGCAAGGCTCCCCCCTGCCCCCACGATGTTGACCCTTTTCTCCAAGGATCCAAAGAGTGGTGAAAACTTTTCTCTCTCTTTTCCCGTTCTTTTTCTCTCCAAGTATCTCTTGATCTCTCTCTCTGGCACATATGGCAACACCTTATAATTTTAATGCCAGCTCCTTTGGGGCTTGTTTAACAGGTTTTCTGTAGGTTGTTTATTTTAGTACTGAAAAGTGATTGCAAGTGTTGTGAGCAGTTGCAAGTTAAGTGATTGCAGGCTGCAGGTTTCTTAGTATTGTTGGAGATTATGCTGAAGATTTGGTGTTGTTGGCAGTTGGTAGTGTTGTCATGAATTGTCTTTTACCAATTAATTTGTTTTCTTTTATAATTCTGTTGAGTTTAATGCCAGCTCCTTTTGGGGGCTTGTTTAGTACGTTTTCATGTAGATTGCTTATTTTGGTCATGCTTATTACTAGTGATATTGGTAGCTATGCTATTCTTACTCCATTACTATGAGATTTTGTGTTATTAGTGGATGGTAAAATACTCATGGATTGTCTCTACCAAGTGATTTTCCTTTTCCCTAAACAATTGTATACCTCACATTTTCCCTTTTCCCTAAACAATTATATGCATTAAAAATATAAGCCAGTACACAATTCTTTGGTGCCGTCTCACCTTAATTTGCCCCAAGGGAATATATATATAGAACCTCCACGAACCCCACTCATCCCACCCAGGGCGGTTCTATGAGCCGGGTCGCGACAAGTGGATACATGCAATCTTTTTTCTGACAGTAAAAATGGCCAAATATTTAAAAGAGATGAAGAATACATGTGCAGACACATGTATATATACATATGCATCTTTTTTTTATTAGAAATTGGTTTTTTATTTGAGAAGTAATTTATTAACATGAGTTTCAATTTAACATGTCTAATCCTTTCGCCCTTTTCATGTGAGAAATATTAACTGTTCCTGATTAATTGAGAGACCTGTGCTTCAACAACAGTGGTTGTTATTAGCTATTCCCTTGATTGGTACCCTTTGGTAAAATTTTTAAATAAAATTGAAACATTTGTTATTAAAGGGAGTTACATAACATGCTCAACAATGTTTATAAATAATGAAACTAGTCTTCTCCTTCCAAATTTTCACGTTGCAATTCATAATGCCAAAAAGGTTTGGGGTTTTATTGCTGCTTTTGGAAGTTTAAATCTTATGTCTTGAGTTAAAGACATTTAGGCAGGCAGCTCCTTCTGAAAGATGTTGGAAATTTCCAGTGATTATTGTGAACTTATTCTTCTAAATGTGTTCCACATTGCACTTTGCCAACCCTAAAAAAATCAGCCATCTCCACTGTTTTCTGCTTAGCAAAACTCACAAAGGAGTAAGAGATGGTAACCTGAGTCCTTAAACCTCAGTCACTGTAAAACATATCCATTATAATTACTTCCAGTAGGTGCTATGCCTACAATGATTTTTTTCACCCCTTTCAAATTCAGAATAATTCAAAACTCTATAAAACACCTCCACACGTTTTTTTTCAAGACTGTGTCTCACACAGAATGTACCTGTAGATAACCAGCATATAAATTTTCTTTCATCCATAATGATCTGCATTCATCACAATTTAGTAGCTTCTATTTTTCACATATCACTGAAAGCACTGAATGACAATGCTGGATGGAAGAATGAAGTTTCTTGGCACCAATAACCCACAACAAACTGTGAAAAACCTAGCATGCAAAAGTTTAAAAAAGACAATAATCTGATCATTCAGGCCTCTGATATGTGCACTATAACCTCAAATTAAGGCTAGAGACTAGACTATCAAAGGCATTCAAGCATATCAGACATCCAAGAATCCCACCCTTTCATAAAGAAAATGTGTTTGAAAATTACACAAATGGTCAAACATAAAGAGCTGTATTGCCATGAAAAGAGCATTGCTTTACGTTAAAAGGAGACCCATAACTTTATATAACAGAAATAGTGATAAAGCACAATTGTAGAGGACCATTGATCCAGAAATAACACAGATGTCTCACACACCACTTTAGAAAAGGAAAGCCAACCGCATATAGTCTGTAGAACAACATAAACTGACAAAGTTTAATTAATTGATCAGATTTTACCTTATCAAATTAATTCATTGCTTACAAACTCTAACCATAAGTGCTTAATCTTATTCAAAAGATGATCTTAAAAAAGGTAAATTGTATCTCAAAGTTCATATTTCTTCTCAGAAATTGCAATGAGAGCCTAGAGTAACTAGTCTGAACACAGCTGTCTACAGCTTGAAAGCAGACCTCCATGGTATGCAAGATGAACTATCCCACAGAGGACTCAAGCAAGGTCTTTCCTTAAAAACTTTTGAAAAATCTTACCCATCATCTGCATATACTTTTAATGATCCTACTAGACAGTTAATCTGGTCATCACCTGGTAGAATCTAGATTGAAGCAAGAGTAACAAATGTTAAATTAGTGATAGTTTTTCTTAGTTAAAACCAAAACCTACTGCATTTCCAAGAGATTCAGAGTTATGGTACTGGTTTTCAGTGGCATCTGTGCTAAACTGTATAAAGCCTGATTTAGGAAGTAAAGGGCACTGTCAGACAGACAGAGCTCTCACTGATCTGACAGAGATATCTTAGAGAGAGGGATACTCATTCACTGGTAAGGAAATCACTGAAACCCAGAGGTTGTTAGTGTCTCACACCAAAGTCATCTTCACTGAACCAGGTGTAGGAAAAAAAAAAAAAGTCAGGGGTGAATTTTTTTTCTTCCGGTTAGTACGTNGTTGCGGGGTTGGTTTTGGGGGTTGGTTCTGTTTTTTGGGGTGGTGGTGATGGTGGGTTTTCCCCAGTTCTTATATTAGAACAGTCCAGAATCTGTACAATCACAATTTCTCAGCTTCTTCTGTTTGCATCGGCCAACCGCTAAGAATAATTAGACTTAGACATCCAGCCACTGGACAACTAATCTCACGATCTAAAAGTTGCTACTTGGACTATTAAGAAACTTTTTCATTCCTGCAATGCACAGCTTTTTCAGGAAAGAAAACTGCAGCTAGGGTTAAAGATGTGATGAAAAATACCTGCCACTTGGGATTAGCTTGGAAGACTGAACCAGTTGTTATCAAACTCAAGAAATTCTGTGGGCATTGCTGTTTGCCACTACAAAAGCCAAGATCATCAAGGATAACTCTGTACTCCTTGTCATGGCACCTCAGCTTCTAATGAATTTAGCCATCGGATCCTGCAACATCATTCCTCAAAGTAGAGCCTTGTAAATGTGGCATTTCTGGGAACAGCATCAAGCTATGACAGCGATCACTGTATGTGTTGTTAATGCCTGTGGCTAGATTTTGTATTTTGAAATACCTTGACACATTGGGTAATGTGGATATCGGGCAATTTCTGTGGTGATTTACAAAGTCATAGGGCATCTAAATGTACAGTGGTAATTATTGTTTGATAAATGCTGTAGTCTCAAGAAGAGAGGTCACCCTTCCTTCCAAAGGATACATCATTAAATACTACAAGTTACCAGGGGATGCAAAGTCACTTCATACTTTGAAACAGTGTACAAACAGGTACTGGTTCTAGTTACATGGATATAGCAAAAAAAAACAGGTAACGTCACTTTTTTTTGGTCTTAAAAGATCACTAAATAGTTTAAAAATAAAGGTGTTACACTGATATTATGCCTTTGCCTAGAGCAAGCTAAACAAACAAAAAGACCCTTGGAAGTGTCTCTACTGTCCCTTTTTGAGGAAAAAGGCAATATTCAAGAGAATGTTCTAAGCTATGTCTACGTGACCCTAATTTTCATATATTTTATTTTAAGCTTAAGTGATCTAATGGGAATTTTTGATCTTGAATGCTGTTGAGGCGTGTTTTGCCTCGAGTATGCTAGTATTTCAGCATTAGTGATGCTGGAGGTGTTCAAGTCCAGGTTGGTTGAGGCTTTGAGCAACGTAGTCTAGTTGAAGGTGTCCCTGCCCATGGCAGGGGGGATTGGAACTAGATGATCTTTAAGGTCCTTTCCAATCCAAACCATTCTATGGTTGTACGATTCTATGATACTATGATTCTACGAATGCCAGTGGTCTGCAATTCACAGCTCTGTAAGCTTTTCCCTAAGCCATTGAGGCAGTGTCTTCTGGAGCCTCCATAGCAGTATTTTTATTTTTCCCTTGACTTTCTCAAACACTAGGTCTTGTGTTATTATTCTCACAGTCTTGCAACTGCAAATCCCAACAGTTTTACTACAGTAGGCACTTGTGGAAACAACCATGACTACAGTGATAATGGTCCCTCTTTTACCCACCCACCCTCCTACACCAGCTTTCTTTACCTTTTGTTTTGCATCTTTAGTTACTAATTGAGAAAACCAAAATATAGTGCACAGCAAGACAGATAATAGCCATTTAAATACTTAGTAAATTGTATCCAATAATAAATTCTAATAACCAATGTGCAGCACTTGAACCTAAAAATTGCTGTACTCCAATCAGCACTAACAGCAACAGAATTTTCACATGGTCTTGAGTATACAGTGCAAAGGGAGAAGCATGGCAAAATAAATCATCAGCCTTGTCATTTGATTGTTTCCACCTGCTGCATCAGAGAAAAAAAACAGAGAAAGGTCCTCATCATCGTCACTGCTTTTCCTGGACTGCCACTGGGGAGAGTCTGCCCTTTTCTTTCCTCTCTCCTATTTCATGTCCATTTTTCTTGTATTTTCTGCCTAAAGTAACATTCATCATTAGACCACATTAATAAAACTCTGCATACATAAGCCTGTCCCAATACCCTTTGTGTAACAATATTTACGAAAATTGAGAATAAGAATTCTTTCCTATGCCTCTAGACTACAAGCTCAGGAAAAAATAAAAGAGCCAAAGTTAATTTACTACCATCAAAATCATGGTGGATATCCTGGGGTGACTCCTGGCACAACTTTACTTACATTCAGATCAGAATTTCCCAGTCTCAGTGCTGGAGCTATATTCTGATTCTGTAATTGAGCGAGGCTCACATTCTCACTTTCTCCTCTCCTTCCCAAAGTGGCCATACTGTGCATTTCTGAAGCAGGATTGAGTGGTGTTAGAAGTTTGGGGTTTTTTTAGTCTANTTATACAAAACGACTTTTTCAGCCAACCTTTTTATTAATCTTCTCTAGAAAACTACTTCTGGGCTGAGATATCTCCTCACACAAAATTCAGGGCTTATTTATTCATAGAAAGTATGTACTATAAATAATCAATCCTGGTGCATGTCAGAGCAGAAAAAAAAAAGTTGGGATAAGGTAATAAAGTAGACTGTAGTGGATTTTTTTTTCCTCCTCCATTTCATTTTTCATCCTCCTGTACATGTAATTCTACCCGTCTGAATACAAAATCTGAGCACATACTGGAAGTTAGCATGGATCCAGAATTTAAAACATTTCCACCTGACTTTAAATTCTGATAAAACAAAATCCTCCTGTTTAACGAGAATAATCTAAAGAGTACAAATAAATTCAAAAGATCATTTTATCTCTAAAACAATTTGCTTAAGTTCTAAGCCTATTTACACAGTAAAATGTGTGTCATGTTTCACCACCTCCTGTCATTCATCTCTATCCTTGTCTTAAATTTTCAGAGTCACAGTGTCAAGAAGGTTAATGCAGTTACATGAATTTGGGATGGACCATTTCACTCATATTCACTAGGACAAACATATATGTCTGTCTGGTAAACAATGTACTCCACAGAGAACAAGTTCCTCTTAGCTGAAAAGTCACCCCTACCAAATTAATACATTAAATGATGAGACGTTAGCTGCAAAAGAAGGAGGAAAATCCTGGAACCTATCTTTTTTTAAGCACTAAACTAATACTTACAGACACTTAAATATTAGGCACATTGACAATGGAGACAATGGTATAAACCAAAGTAAAAACAGTGTTAATTAGATCTTAGTCATGCTTGTAATCTTCTAAATACACAGCTCACAGCAAATGAAGAAAAATGGCTCTTAAAAGTGATGATTTATGCATTGTGCCATTTATGTGTATAGGCGAAGCGTGTTTATTAAAGACATAAAAGGTAGGCTATGTACCCTGCAAGTATAAAAAAATAATTTATTCTGGCTGGTTTATATCTTAACAAAGATCTACTATTTTAAAAGATAACATTTTGGGCTGGACAGAGATACATCAATTCTATTTTTTTTTAAAAAGTGATCGAAGAAAAAATTTGTAACTATGCAATATAACTTAGATGTGAGGTAATAGTACAGCAGCCCCTGCACAGACTCTTCATTAACATCATTAACATTTTTGAGTGATATGAGTAGGATGAAGATACATTTTACTATAATTTCTCCCTCTCCCCATGTATGACAGAACCATCGAAACCCACATAATTTGCTAAACCTGCCTTTATATAATCTCAGGTTAATTTATCTATATTCTGCACACACTAATTTCTCTCAGGAACTGCAGCTTAGTAGTAAAATTTGCCATACTGGGAAAAAAAACCCCAACCAACAACAAAATCAAAAAAAAAAAACAGAGAAAAAACCCATGTATTTGAAATGAAACAGAAAAGATTATTTATTACAATTGTCAGGAAAAATGAGATAAAAATAAACAAATAATCAATCCTAAAAATAAATATATTCAGTGATGACTGAATCACATTAAAAAGTAATGGCGATATTTCAGTAAGTGCTTTATTTGGACAAAAATATTTTAAAAGATTACTCAGAAGAAAATAGAGTCAATTATTTCAAAGAGTGAAATCTAGATCACTACAGAAGGATGATGATATTAAGAATCATATTTTTAGCCTCATCCACATAGTGAACTTAACTTCTAATATATTGCACCACCTCAGACTAAACCAAACTCTCATGACCAAATGCATCACCTCCTCCTGTAAGTCTGCCTTAACTCGTATCCCACTATCATAAACTCTCCAGAATCCAGTATTTGAACTGTCACTTCTCTTACTAGTCTAGTCTCTGTGCTTTAGTGTGTCTGCTGTCCCCATGTGTCATCCCTGCATTCCTATCCTTTTCTTACACTCATATTGTTTCTTTAGTGAACATCCTGTATTTGTTTTGAGACTCCACCCCAACTTCAACTGATTTCTTACCTCATCCCATTCGCTTTTCTCCATTAATATGCTTTTTCTGTGAAAGTTAATCTTCCTAACCCTTCTCTGAAACTGGCAATCTGTCTGCAACTCATTGCCTGTTTAGTCTCTGACTAGTATGAGCATCTTGAGATGAGAGGCAAGAGAATGAAAACACTGCACCAAGTTAGGGATGATGAATAAGAGAAGGAGAGCTTGGGTCATTTAAGATGCATCCTCATATTGCACAGTGGAAAATGTAAGAACTTAATACGCATTTTCCTCATCTTGGACATAATTATGCTCAGTGCTTAGCTTCCAGGCCTTAAGAGGCAGAAGTGGTGTTACAAATGCTATAATTGCTGTTAAGAAACCCATAAATTTTCTTCCAAAATTGAACCAGACCATCTCTCCTTCATCCTTATTCATCCTCTGTCTCCAGACAGTTATGTTCTCCAACTTTACAAGTTCTGGTTCCTCTTGAATAAACCAGCTCTAACTGGTTTCAGAAAGCAGGGAAGTATCAAGTTGAACCAAATGGCCACCCTCCAGGGGTAAAAAAATAAAATCTACCACAGAAGGATGTTTCTGTCAAGTGTTATGGTCCAGTGATCATTTACTCCTATACCAAATGCAAGATTTATTTAGCTTTCCATTTTTATCTGGCTAATAGCTAAGATAATTCAACATGCTACCACTATTACAGTGGTAGCAGTGCTACCACTGCTCTCATCTGTCCTATCTACAGCCTTGATAATATAACTTCTATATTGCTAATACAATTTCTATTGCCAGAACAAGAAATCCTTCACAAAAAGGCAAATTCAGCATAACAGAACTGTTAATGCAAATAAACCAAGAGATAATGGGGTTTTTGCTTTAGCTATTGAAGCCATTGTCATCATATTGACCAGTATTACATCTTTAATAAGACATGAATGGAAAAAAGCACTTCATAGGATCTGGGATGCTAAGGCAAATGACAAAATTACAGTAAAAGAAACAAACAAACAGACAGACAAATGAACAAAAAAAAACCTTTCAGGAAAGGCAGAAATATGAAAGATCCTAAATAGATGTTCTAATTTCTGTTTTCTGAAGCCAAAAGTCTTGGACAAGATAGATTTGGGCAGGAGGACAGTTCAGTAGAACATCTTATTTCCAAAGCAAACTGGGAAAGGAAAATATAGACTAACATTTCCAAGGATAATTACTTACTTGGTACACTATAACGCAAATGAAGATGGGCCAGCTCTTCTAGTGGGGAACTACTTTTGCTTGTGCTTTCATGCCACTCCATGACCATCATAACTCAATCTAAGATAATGGTACATACTAACTGTACCATTAAACCACTGCATTTCAGTAACATCTCACTTCTGTACCAGCAGAGCAGGGCAGACAGATCAATGCAGCATGCCTTTCACAGTCCAGTAGTATGAAAATCTTACCAACCCTTCTAATTTACTCTGTTCTTTAAATGTGTCAGTTGCCCTGCATTATCAAATTCCTAAAGCATTGTATTTGAAACATTATCTATATGTAAAGATTACATCACACCAATATAAACAACATTTATCTTCAAAACCTGTAATTCAAACAGTTCAGCTACAAGATCTTGAGAAAAAGAAAGACCTAACAAATGCTAGATTAAACAAACTAATGTATTTTCGTAATAATTGTTAACCTGTTCAGACTGAAGCAATAAGTCCACCTATCCTTCGCTATAACTTGTGCACCTGAACTAAAGCAAAGTATTACCCCAATGAGCATGAAATTAATACGGTAGCTCTTCCCTAAGGAGATCTCCTCCAGATGCAAGATTAATTTCCAGTTATGTCAATTGCTATTATTTAATCTGTCAAAACCAGTGGATCTGCATCATCTGTCCTCCAATTCACCACCTGCACATTGGAAACTATACACATGGAACATTTCTAATTTGGGCAGCAGACCTACTGCTGGCTGTGTTAATACAAATTCACAGCTGTGAGCACCACAGCTCATCTGTCCAGCTGTGCATAATTTGCAGAAAGTTCTACTTCCCCTCATGCCATTGTGTACAGATAACTTATCTTTGCTTTCATGTAGATGATGTAAAATGTAGTGGGCAGACATTATAAGAATTACACTAGTGATAGAGATATCTTTGGCTTGGGAGACTCCAACCAATAAATCAGTGACTATGTACCTGACTGAGAAGCAACACTTTGATGAATGTTGCCTTGAAGTACTGCATTGAACCTTCAACTCTAAAGTGTGGGTGAGGAGAACATCTCATACAGCAATAACTCACTAGCTGCTTCCTCTGGTTGTTGCTTGATTTTTTTTTTCTTTATTTCCCTGAGACATGCCATGAAATCCAGATACAGTCCTATTACTTTACAAACTCCAGAGAGTTTTGGTAACGGCAGGTGTACCAAAGATTCACATGGGCTTCACCTCTTCCACAATTCCTCCAGAATCTACAAGAGCATTTTTGCTCTTTTTTGTCCAATAGCCTATAAAATAATACTGAAATCCATGATCTAAAAACAGTACCACTGAACATCCAGGGAGAAAACAGTATTACAAAGCCAGTTTGGAGATAAGGCAAAAACTGTCTTTTCAGCACAACCACAGCTAATGAGATGACTGCATGGAAAGGGGTACAAACTGGATGTGTGTACTCCATCAGTTTGGTTACTAACATGCACTCAGCTTCTGTTGAAAAGTAGATGCAAAACTGCAAGCAGAAATCAAAGATAGTAACACTTTTGTACAAACATCTGCCTTTATAAACACAGCCACCAACAGAACATGAGTTGAGACAGTACGTGCTCCTACATCATCTAGGATACTTTTCTGTTATGCATAATCATCCACACCTATAACAAGCCCTTCAAGGAGGGGAAGGAGATGCATTACTTTTTAGAGCCTACTGCTTTCATTTTTACTTTTCAAAGGTTTGAAGGCAATTTCATTAGCAGAACTTAACACGAAGTTGGCAAACAACTTTTAAGCTGTATGACATTGCCAGTTCCATGCAAATACTCTATATAATTCTATCCAAATGCTGCTTGCTCATATGACCTGACCAAAAGCCTTTGGAAACTAATAGGAATCTTTAAACTGAATCCAACAAGACCCGGTACCATGACACTGATCTGTCAATGGTCTGCTAATTTCAGTCCTATTACACAAGTCTCTTAATATTTATAGTTTGTTACGTCCAATGAGACAATGAGTAAAAAATTATTGTATGCGAGAGAGCATATGGCTTATATAATCCCATATGAATAATATACTACTTTTGTTTATTTGAAAAGACAGACCTGGTAATCTTTCACAGCAGATCAGAAAAGGTAGCATCATATCTGAAAGCATAAATATATTTCCTGTATAATTTTCAGGTAATTTGCAACATCTTCTGTATATGCCCAAGTGCTCAAAAGAGATATTTCATGGATAAGTGATAGGGATTGGTGAAGTAAGCACAGTAGTAGAGAGAAAGGAAAAATGTTTTATGCATTTTCACAAAAAGAATTTTCACATGTATGACTGTAATACTGATAAATTTTGAGTAATTCATGGCTCTTTTAATAGCAGGGTTCTGCGTAGTGTCTGCAAACAACTACTTAACAGATGAAAAACTGGTTGGCACATCTACTTTGCAAGCTTAAGATTTATGGAAATCTTAAAAATTAAGTCTAAAATCACAACTATAAAAGTCAGCATGAAACAAAGATATAGAAACAGACACGAAGAATCTGGTTCCTTTCCAAACTCTTTATTTCAAAATGAGGCTAACAGCTTTGTCCTTGTTTTATTACATTTGGATGGATAGGATGTAGGGCTTTTATATATCAGAAGTCAAAAGTATGACATGTAATGTAGTGTTTGTTTATTGGGATAGAACAAATGGGTACTTCGGAGCTGTTTACTGCATAGTCTGTTTTGAAATTAAAAAAAACACCAAACAGAAGAGTTATTGAAGATAGTCCACTTGCTTTCCACCAGAGTTCAAAAGCATAAAATAAATCCTGCTACAGAAAATAAGTAATTTATTTGAGCCCCCTCCATAGTATTTCTAAACATTTTTTTTGAATGAAGACTTGTTGCCATTAAATCGACTATTTTTTCACTAAGGGTCCAAATGGATTTTAAAGCACAAGGAAGCTTGACTGCTGAACCAGAGATGCCTGGCAACAATATCACAAGATCACCACATGATGGCACTGATCAACGTGGTTGGTCACTCTTACTTGGAAAGACCATTTACTTGGCAGCAACACTATGGAGCATGGACTCAAGAGTTTGAAAATCTGTTCCTTCCAGGTCTGTACTGGTCCTGTAACCCAGACACTACATCAATAGGCATCTTCCAAAATCATTAAGCCATTTGCCCCCTTCAAGCCACACTTTGGGACAGACATCCCACTCCTGATTGTCCTCTTCCATTTCTGGTCATACTAGACCTCTCCTAGATGACAGTGACTACCTCCACTTAGAAAACAAAGGAAAGGTCTTACCTCAGAGCTCATCTGCACTGAGAAGCAGTAGGCTATCTATTTTTGTCTATTGCATTCAATAGATGCAAATCTGAAAGATACTGTTGGATGGAAGTTTGCTACCTTCAAATCATGCCACTACTATATCATCTGTCATCTCTTATGGTGAAATATTGAACTGGCTTAGTCCCAATGATTTGTGTAACTAAATCCCAAAATTATTATTTTTATTTATTTAAAAATAAATTCACATGCAAGTAAATAAAAATTAACCAATTAATTCTAAATCCTAACAGCCACTGCAGAATTAGCTATAACTGACTGCTGGCTAATCTAGGAAGAAAACCAAACATTTCATTCTACAAATCTCCTATATAGTTACATTATTATGAAATTATTACATTCTATCTAATAAAAGAGTCATTCTTTAGTATGATTCTGTCTCAATCTGTGCAATATTTAAAAATTGTCCCTCTACAAGCAAGAAAAAATAACTCTTTTAAAGGAAGCTATTTGAATAACATTAATTTATGACAGCTATGTACTCCTCTAGTTTTCAGTGAACTGAATCAGTCCATGGATGCTGTCTCAATTTTTTTTTTCTGGTAAGAGTGCCATTCATGTGCAGGGCTTACCTCTCTTGAAAGGCTCAGCCTCCCCATCAAGTTGAAAATCTCAGTAAGCACATAAATAACAACAGAAAGACAAGCATGGAAAATCCTAGCCCTCTACTGAAGCTAGTCTGTGGCATACACTTACCAAAATACATCCTGTGACACTGAGTGGTGTGTGGGCTCAGCACAGAAGGCAGCCAGAAGAAAGAATCATACATTGTGACACCAGTGACTACAATTTATTTTTAGATTATTACAGTACAAATCTGAGCATTCCTGGCTGGGGATCGTTCCAGCATGTGGTCATGCATTCGGTTTGAATTAGCTGTGCTACTGGTAAAGCCCTACTGCAGATCTCACAGGAAAAGCCAGTGATTTACAAGGGCTGCTTCTATTCGGATCCTCATGCGAGCTATGCATGCAAGCCATAAAGTAACACTGTTCCATATACATCTTATTTTTAGTGTTCAAATTCATCCTCATTAGTTTGCATGGGTTAAAAAGGGATGAGTGTGCCTATAACATCTCCAGAATAATGTCCTACATTTTAAATTCAACCACTGCAAACTGTCTATAAATAAAGACGTTTTTCAGTTTTCACTTCTCTACCCTATATCATGTTGTGGAAAGTTGATTAGCGTTGTGCCCTATTTCACTGTAAATAATTTTCCAAGAGGATTGTCAATAAAACTTTTATTTTCTCCACTAGACAGCAAGGTGTTTTTTTTTTTCTTTGGTGTTTGGCTTTTTATTGGTGCTTTATTCTTTTTTTTTTCTTTCAAATCCAATCTGGGGAGTACTAAAACAAATACAATGAGAAGTAGAGAACTATTAAAAGGTGACAGAGCTGAGTACATAACCCTGTCAGATGTGAGGATCGAAATGGCTCACAGCATAAATGCTTTACAAACATTGCTTGAGAGCATCTGGGTTGAACTGTGACAGAGGACAGCTGCAGTTGGACACGAGAGCCTTATATTGATTTGTGCAGCCCATGTTTATGTTTTGGTTTTATTAGACTTTTTTTTTTAAAGACTCATAGCCTTATAATTCAGTGCACATAACTAACCAGTCTTACTCGTGCAGAAGAGAGCTTGAATCTCGATGACAAGTCTTCAAGTGACAGAATGACTAAATTATATGCTGGTTATAGCATGATGCTTATTCCTGTCCTACCCAGGTGGAGCCGTTGTTTACACTGTGATTCAGCCACCAAACAGCAGCATACATGCTTGAAAGGCCAAGAGGAGGCTGTATTGAGAACCTGTCAAAAACAAATGTGTAAACCTCTATGCAGCAGTCAGTAAATGTTCCTTGAATCACTCTTTTGTTAAAAAAAAAAAAAAACAAAAAACAAACATATCCTCGTTTCTATATGATATCTTTAATACAAATCTTCAGTTAAACAGCTTTTCCTTCTGCCTCTTGCCTTCATCTCTACATGACAGGTCTTCAGCTGAAGGATGCCTATTAAGACTGGCATTTTTATCAAATGTAAAAATTGTCAGGTGAATGATCTGCCCAAGAACATGGGATCAGCTAAAAAGGTACAGTCTTTGTAATAACAAAAAAAATATATAGCATAGCACAGTGTCTCCACTGGTCCTGTCACTTGTCATAATTTAATCCAATCCGCCTGTTTCATTCACTCTATGAGGCTTGCTTTTGTTTACTTGCCTTGTGATACCTTAAAAAGAAATTACACTGTCACTGACCACAGCACTTTGCTGATAAAGAAAAAACATCAGGAATTTTTGAAATTACAGTCTACACATTTGTGATACAGCACTGCATTTTAAAATAATACTGCCAAGTAATGACTCCCTCCAGAATGCAGGAGGAAGAAAACGTATTTTCTGGTCTACATTAATGTTTTCTTGTAGAGACCAAACCTAAGGGCCACTAAATTTGGGGGGGGAGGGAAGGGGAAATTAAATTAGATTTGAATTAGAATCCTGTTCAGGACCAGGGCATTTTGGATGCCAAACCAAATTTCAGTTTTACTACCTGGTGCAACTTAATACGTTGTACTTGCACACAGATTACCAACAATAATTGCATCAATATGCTATACAAACATATGAATAGAGAAGAGAGAGAGAGCAATAACAGCTGTATCTATACACAAAGGGGTAATGATTTCAAGATGATGAAAATTAGTAAATCAAAATTAAATTTCATTTTATTTTATTTTTAGAAAATTACATCTCATTGTAGATCTTGCTGGTTTTGAGCTACCAGAAAATGAATGGATCGTTTTCATGTTCTCAGTCTTCAGTGATTCATTGGAACATGATTCATGAGACAATGCATGCAACCCCCTACTCAGTAGTATAAGCAAAAATATTTGACATGTCCTGCCATACATCTATATAGGCGCTACCTACATAGAAGCCCACATATGTGATTAATAGAATAACAAATGCATATTTTGTAAGTAAAATGAATATAAAATGCAGGGTTCATTTGGCATACGAAATCAGCTCACTTTTACAAAGCAAAGTTGTGTTCTTATCTTGGAATTAAAATTACCAGAAAGAATTACTTCTTTTCTTAGGATGATGGAAAAATAGTTTATTTCTTTAGTGCTAACAGAGGATTTATGCATCTAATAATTAATAAACTTAATTGGTGTCCCATGGGTTGTGGACTATTGTCCTTCCATTTCTATGAGATATCTAAATTAGCAGTTACATTTATGTTTTAGGAAGATAAAAATATCAGAGATGTCCATTTTGGTGTAACCACTCGTACAGTCATCCAATAAGCTTTGCTTTCTGATCATCTACTTCTAAACACATCCACATATGCCCTTAACACTGTTAATCATTTAAAACCAAAAATCAGTCCAGAATTGTATAGATGTTTGCTTTAAACACCAATCAAACATGGCTAAAGAGCTCTTTTTTTTTTTTCTCTCTTTTGTTTTTTCTTGGTGGCGGTTTGTTTTTAAACACAAAACACCTAAACTTGTCTGTGCATTTCCGCCGTCTATTTGACAAGCAGTACCTCCACAAAGCCTACAGATTAAAAAAAAAAAACAACTGTACGGAGGCACCCTGCACCACCGTTGAAGCGGCCACCCCCCGCCTCTGGTCCCTACACGACCAGGGCTGCTGCAGCCCCGACGGCCACACTCCACCTGCCCACCCCAGCACCGCGCTGCCCCTTCGCATCCCACCCTGCCTCGGACAAGGAGTTCCGCGCCCCCACCTCCAGCCCCGCACGTTTTCCCGCTCACACCCCACCCCAATCCGGATAAAAAAACCCCAAACTTCCCTTCCACAGCCCGCTGCCGGCCCGTGGGGCTGTCGCAGCGCTACGAGGCGGCCGCGCTCTCCCCACCCCGCCCCCCTCCGCCGGGCTCCGCACGGCCGTTGGAACGCCGTCGAGCGCGGGACTGCCCCGCGGCGGGGCGTGCGGAGCTGCGACGCGGCTGGAAGGGCCCGCACCGCCACCTGGCGGCCGCGCCCCGACACTGCCGCGCCAACCGCCTCCGCAAAACTTCGCTCCCCCCCACCTTCCCACGCCGAGCGCCCAAACCGGCCAAGTTTCGCCACCGTCTATTCTTAGCCCCTCTCAAGGCACGGCAGCGGGACACCCCCCCACCAACACCCACCCACCCTTTGCTCCCCACGACCCCAACACCCTTCCACAGCGGCTGCGCTTCTCTGCCTGCCCCGGCCCTGCGCGCCCGCGGAGATGTTGGGGGGCGGGTTGAACGGCGGCTGCAGGCGCCCCTGCTCCCCTCCCACACTCCCACCTCCGTCTGACGGCGGGGGCGGGGGCGCGGTGGGGGGCTGGCGGCGGCTTTTCCCCCGGGAAAGGGGCAAAGCCGCGGGGGCGGCGGAGGCGCCTCACGCCGCCAGCCCCCGCCGNCCACCCGCGCCACCGCTCCGCGCACGCTGGCTGTCCCCAGTGCCAGTCCCCTCACCGTCACGTGCGGAAAACCATGCCCATCACAAAAGCGGGCATTTTACCCGAGCCTTGAAAAGGCAAGAAAGAAAAAGAAAAAGAAGAGGGGAAAAAAAAAAGGCAAGAAGGAAAACCCACCGCGGAATAGCCAACGCCAAAGAGGGTAAACCGCTTAACCCAAGAAGAGCCAAGATTTCCTCTGAACAGCCGTCTCCCTTGTTCTCTCTCCCCCGCCCCCGTTCCCTTTTGCTTTTATGTGGTTGTGGTGGTGGCGAGGGAAGTGGTTAACCAAAAACCTACGTATTGGTTTTGTGTTTCTCTGAAAACCACAGGCGCACAGAGAGCATGAGGTACCGCTCCTGCCCCTCTCCGCGCTTGCAGGAAACTGTGGCTTCGCTCTTTCTCTCTCTCTCTCCCTGTACTGCAGATATTTTTCCCTCCTCTCCTCCACACTCTTCTGTTTATTTGGCTGTAAGGCAGAGCTACTTTGTAAACACCTCACACAGAACCCGAGCCTTTCCAAATAGCTGATTGCAGCAAAATGCCTCCAAACAAATTATGGTGCAAGGGGGATATAGGGGACGAGACCGAAGAGGACAAAAAAAAAAAAATCTGCATAAGTATGCATATGTGACAACGAGATCGTGTATGATGGTGGAGATGGCAGAAAGAAAGTATCGCTTTATCATGATGGGAAAAGTAAAAGCACAGACGACTGCAGCAAACTGCTCGCCCTTTGCCAGAGTACCAACTGCAACACCTCTTCCTCTCTCCCCCACCCTCGCCCCCCCCCAAAAAAAAAGAAAAAAAGGGGAAAAAGGCAACAGAAGAAATGAACAATCAAATAGCAAATCCAGTACTCCTACCTTAACGCTGGAATAGCTGCAGAAGCATAGGGGTCTTTTTTACACAGACAGATTCTTTCAGGAAATCCTCTCGGGCTAACAAGCAGCCGGGATTATTCACACACGGTTCCTGCTCTCCTTTTTGGAATCCAACGCTATTCGCTTCTCCAAAGGAATGCAACGACCACGAAGCGGGGGGAGGAAAAATTAAAAATAACAACAAGAAAGACAACAACACTGGATTTGAAGGAAACTCGTGTTCTCGGTTGTAAGGGACCTACATTCAGGCGGAAAATTCATTGCAATCGGTGAGAGAGTGACAGTTGGGTCTGCAAGTAGGAGCTGTGATTGCCTATGCAGAGAGACCGAGCCGGGAGAGACTGATCCGCAAGGCAAGGCGAGCTGGGAGGGGGTGAGGGGGGGGTGGGGAGGGAGAGAGAACGAGAGAGCGAGGTGGGGAGAGAGAGGTCCAGGCTGTACCAGGCGCTCTTCCTCCTGCTATTGGACCAAGCTGAATGAAATTTACAAAGCCAGCAGCCAATAGCTCTCCGCAGTCAGCCCCATCGCTACAGAAACCGTATCTCCATCCACAGCCTCCTGCCGGGAGCGGCGCATCCCCGCGCGGAGCGGGAGCGGCGGCGGCGGAGCCGGGCCAGGGCGGGGGGTGCGCACAGGTGGGCGCCTCGCACACCGAGAACTACACGCGTGTGGGTGGGTGTCGAGGGGGATCACACAATTGAGACTGACGTTCTCCCTGCTCCATGGTCGCGTACAGCAAGTGCAGTCTTTGTTAACCCCTTAAAGCCTCGGTTTCTCCAGGAGCAGCCTGTTGTTACCATATTCACCTACATCCATTTACATGGAGCTACAGGGTAAGAGCATACCGACCACTGGAGCCTTTTGTGCCCGTCCCCCTTCCTCCCATACAAAAATAGCAAAGCAGACATTTGTCCAGTGCCCAGTTGTAGTAAACAGGTTTGGTTTGTTTTTTTTTTTCTTTTTTTTTCACAAGCAGACCAGTTATTTAATGTCCATATTTTAGTTAGCCAACCGCTGTTATGGAGGTCAAGTGTGAAGGCCAAAGAGGGGACCCAGTGGTTATTGCTAAGTGCTACAACACAGGGTCTCTGGGTTCCTGTAATTTCAGACGGAGGGTGGTGCAGCAAATATGTGCTCAGGCATGCAACAGATATGCCTTGTTTCACTCCACAGCATGTTGTTTTGATCAGCACTTCACATTACCCAGAGCGCGAGATCCTGAACTGAGACCAGGTGAGCACTGGCCAAGTTCTCTGAGAACAAAGCAGAGAACAAAATACAGGGATCTTGAGGATCTTTCCATATTTTGAAACAAAAATCATATTAATGCCTTGATGAGACTTCCTGCCACAAGACTTAGATGAGACTTCATAAGCTGAGTCTTTGACATTTTCAGATGCTGAAAGAAAGAAAAAAAAATCATCAGCTCTTATTTTCTAGAAGCTTTGTTTCTACCATCACATCAGATCCTCAGAATAGAGCAGAGTGCTTTGTTTTCTCGAATCTGAATTCTGGCTCTGCTATTGAGTTTATCAATCACTTCTATGCTCTCCTGTTTCAAGTGCTAAAGGAATATATACTGTCTGATTTAAAGATACCATCTAGCAGAGAACAGTAGGTCTGGTGCGTGTGTGTTCTTATATAGTGTTTTGTTATATGGTGTGAAGGATACTTCCTTCAGTATCACTTAGGAAGGCATGTTTTGGTTTTGAATGTTGTAAATCTAAGTACAGGTGTAATCCACTGACTCAGAAGTTTTAAGCAATGCAATAGCTACATTAAACTGTTAAGCTATTTGTCCATTAAATAATTATTTTTATGTTAATTATATGAATTGCCTTACTTATTTTATGTGACTTTAGCAGCAGGTGTTGCTGCAAGTGAATTTTACTGCTTTTGTTATTTAATAATGCACCCAGAATGTGCAACCAATCATATTGCTTGACTGAGTGAACGTTTTGACACATTTAGAAAAGATGTCATCTTGCACTGCCATCTGTCCCAAATTTTGTGGGACAGTCTTTATTTTGATGAGTATGTCACGCGTTTTACAAGATAAATTTGGAGGATATTAAAGTATGCACTAGTTAATCTGAATAATGATCTTCCACTTGTGTTGTAATACATCAGGAGGCAATTTATTACAGGTTACCAGAGGATCATCTCTAATGTTTGCAACTATGACCCAAATACTCTAAAACACAGCAATGAAGGTAAACTTTCCATAGACTCCATGCAAGTATATGATCAAAGGATTTAAGTAAAAGGCATTTGGTCAGAAGAGTGGAATGCACTTTCAAAAAGCTAAACATACAATTGGAAACTGTGGCTTATTTGGGGGGTTATCTGCAGCAATCCACTGCATATTCATAACAGCAAGCAGGAGTCCAGGAGCAATCATTCAGAGACAAGAATGCTATTTGCTAAGTAACACCATCGCTTCTTACAAGGAGGCATTGTATTCTAGCATTAACCCAACTTGACTCCACTTGTAAACAGTGAAATCTAAAGAAGTCACAGTACATGACAGCCTGACTGAAGACAGGCCAAACTCTGTTGGGTTCCATCCCATGCAACTTCTTTTTGTGTCACTCAAACTGAGGCATGATTTGGTATCCCATGTCCAACCATTGTAAAATTTCTGCAAGTTCATTTCTAGATCAGCTGTGGCGTGTTGCATACTGATGCTCAAATTAATAGCAAGAAAGTATAACTGTTTAACAAAGAAAGAAAAGAAAAGAAAAGAAAAGAAAAGAAAAGAAAAGAAAAGAAAAGAAAAGAAAAGAAAAGAAA
>VZTO01005231.1:0-10012 GCA_013400615.1 Syrrhaptes paradoxus | reverse complement strand
GGAAGGGAAGGGAAGGGAAGGGAAGGGAAGGGAAGGGAAGGGAAGGGAAGGGAAGGGAAGGGAAGGGAAGGGAAGGGAAGGGAAGGGAAGGGAAGGGAAGGGAAGGGAAGGGAAGGGAAGGGAAGGGAAGGGAAGGGAAAGCAAGAAAAGAAAGGAAGAGAAAGAAAGAAAGAGAGAAAGAAAAAGGTGCCTCACAAATTTTGTTTGTTGAGTTAGCTATTCATTCCAAACAGTTTGTATTAAAAATGCAAACTTGGAGCAGAACAGGAGCTTCTACAATGGCTTGAACAGCAGTTGACTCTTTGCACCTCCCTGTTCTCTGCTTTATCTTCTTGCTCAAATATAATGCCAACAGACTTCCATTCCCCTTCATACAAGGGTGAACCAGTATGGTTCTAATACATTTTATGTAGTTGGATTGGAATCTTTCACTAGCTTCATGGTGCAAAAGGCTCATCTTAGGTGGACTGAAATCCACAGTGAATCTTCTACTGAGGTCGCTGGGTGAGCTCACTTGCTGGATACAAGGATAATACACAGCAGGCATAGTCCTTTTTAAGACTTCAAGTAGATGAGAACTGCAGAAGAAATTAATGCGAAACTGCAGAATAGAAAGGAATTAAAAGGAAATAGAATGAGTCCACCAGGTCCACTAAGTAAACAGGAAAAAATGAAATTTCTGAAATGAACATGCAGAAAATTAAGATTTGGAGGAAACAGTAAATGTTTCCTAGTTGAGTAGCTACAAAATGTTGTTTAGTAAATTTCCAGAAATAAATGTTTTTCCTGTGTGGCTTATCTTCCTGTGGTTTGCTGATAAAAGTAAAAGTTGATCTGTAACTACTTTGACAGAAAATTACACAGGTTAACAAAAATAGCACCCAGAAAAATCACATAGATACTTTCAAATTCAAAATATTTCTTTTATAGCAAAATGAGATGCTTACTGTACTTTTTTTTTAATTCTATATGTCAGATAAATCAGAAATATTTTGTAGAGTCCCACCTGTATGGCCAATATGATAATTTTGGAAGTGTACTGTGAGAACAAATACTCACTAGACCTTCCCAAAGGTACAATGTTTGCCACAATATGTGCCTTTTTGTTACATTCTAATTGCATTCTCCTTAGCATTTTCTACTTAAGCTTTAAGTGTTATTTTCTCCTTCTGAGGAAGGTCCAAAGGTAAAATATTGTAGCCATAACTAGTAGTTCAGAAAGATCGCTTCACCTATTTAGCACTCTTTCAGAGAGCAAAACGGAGGAATTTGTTGTTATACAACTTCCGAGATGCGACCTTAGATTTCATGAGGGGGATACAGACATCGACTTTAACAGAGCCAAATTTCAATCCTGGAAAAGTGGAAGCACTTGCTGGGCTCTGGATTTCCTTGTGTAAACTCAAAGCTAGAAAACACCGTTATAATTATCTACAGAGATCTTTCATATAATTTATGCTAAGTGCTTCATCAGGTTTTTTGTTGGGTTTGGCTTTTCGGTTTTGGTTTTGTTGGCTGTCTTTTTTTTTTTTTTCTTTTCATAAAGCCTTCTAGTTACTGTTACTAAAGTGTGTGTTTTTCCTTAAAAAAGGGTAAATATTTCACATAGCGAAAATTCTGCAACATCTGTGTAAGTTTTACCAGTTGCTCTCACTGTCAAAATCACATTCGTGACTTGTAGTCTTACAAAATTGAGCTTCACCTTGACTTTGTCTATTGAATTAAAAGAGCCTTTTAGTATTAACTTATTTTTTCAACTTACGTACTTTACAGATTATGATTAGTCAACCCTCTAACCTTCTTATTGTTGAGATAATTAGATTGTGTTTTGTTAGTCTCTTACTACAAGGCAGGCTTTCCAGACTGTGACTCATCCTTGCAAGGCTTTTCTCAACCTTCACCATTTCCCAAAATACTTTCAAAACTGTAAATTCTGGAATAGGATATGAATTTGTCATTGGACTCGTAATAATGCATTATTTTACTCTGAACTCTCATTTTTATTTGTAAAAGGATCACATTTGGTCTTGGCCTCTCTGTGGGCTAGAAACTTGTGTTTCTAGTTACTAATCATGATTTCAACTTTTTTACAAGAATGCATCCTCTCCTTAAAGTGTGACCTGTGTTCTCAATTTTAATATGTGTATCATTCTATAAAGAGACCATTTACAATACATAAATGTTTCCTAACATCTGTGGAAAGTTCTTTGGCTGTCATTGGTTTTTTTCACTATAGACAGTGTTTGTGAAATTTTCCTGCAATTACTTAGTGTTTCCATTGAGATCCTTACTAGGATCTTACCTGCTTAGTTTTTTTCTGGTTTTTTTCCACAATAACAAGAGAAAAATTATGAAAAAAAGCTAATAATTTGTTGTGTGAAGATTCTCCCTCTGTTATCAGTGTTCTTTATTTCACACACAAAATAAAATATCTTTATGGGTTGCCAGTGATGAGACTGAAGAGGACACTGACTCCACTTCTTGGATACCCTCTCTTTGCATTCATGACTATTCAAAACAAGGTCCTTCCTTTTATCTGAAACTAGACCTAATTAAGGAGGCAAACTCCTGATCAATATCTGACAACACCACAATAACAGAATTTCTATAGCATAGTGTCTTTGATCTTCAAAATATCACTCAGGCGTGGATAAGTTAATCATGAGATTAATTTAATGGTTATTCTCATTTTGCATGTTTGGAAACATGCAAAAAGCTTGTACAGCGTATTTCTGTGGAATATATTCTGGACAGCTGAAGACTTGCTCTTCCCATGCACTTTGCCCAGAAATCAAAGCATCTAATTAATGCTGCACAAGGCCAGAGGTGGTATTTATGACTACAGTGAGTCAAGACAATCCCTAAGCACACTCACAGCCTATCTCCCTACTGCCATTTAGGTCTGTATCTTTGAAGGACAGACTGGTGTATGTTTTACATTAGGTGTTATACAGGTACAGAGCAACGAGGTTCCTTGAGTAGTTAACACAATTAATAACATTAAAAAAGGTCCTACTGCAGTCAAACAGACAAAACTGTGTCCACTTCAATAATAAGACTAATTATTCCCTGTGCTACATAATCAACCCTTTAAAAAATTATTTATATGGTTAGATTTTGATTCAGATTAATACTTTTGAGGTAATTCCAGGTACCATTCACATAAACACATAAATCTACAAATGTGATTTGTAACTTTCATTGATATGAAAGACTGAGCTAACCAGAGGCTAGTTATCCACCCCTGCTTCCTTTCATTTTCAGATTAGATACAGACAGAAAGTGCCTTGGAGTCAGACCTTACAGGCTCTGTGTAACCTTTTTAGTTTTAAAGTGCTACACACAGTGATAAGTTATTAATGTTAGAAAGAATTATTTATAGCATAATTTAAGGATTACAGAAAAGCATATGCCTAACACCATGTAAAAAAAAAAAACAGTTAACCAGTATGTATGTGCACCTTAAACTTTAACTGCACTTGAATAGCTCAGGAAGGAGAGCAGAAATATCATTAAATGAAAGCAAAGAGAAATTAAATGCAGTCCCTAAACGCCTAATGATAATGCTCACATTCTTTCACAAGTCAGCTCTCTCTAGCAACTTAGGTTTCATCTGCAGTCACAATGTTAAGGATCTGGATGTTCAAAACCAAGCATAATAGCTCTGTAGGTAACTCCTTTGAAAACTGGTGGTCTATAAGACGTTGCTCAAAGATCTGTGGACTTCAAAAGAACACTGTAGCTGCAAGCTTCAAACGACAAGTAAATTTTCTGCAAAAACCATTCTTGGAAGTTGTTAGAAAATCTGCTTTTAGACTACAAAGAGAGACAATTAGAAGATCAGAAATGTTGGAATTATTTTCCTCTTTGCAAAATAATTACATAAAAGATAGTCTCGGTAGTGGGTAGTGATACCTATTTGCAAATGCCCTTCTCACTGGATTATATCATTCATGTTTTTCCTGGCCAAAATAACCTTGTTTCTTTTTCTACCCAAAGTACAGTTTCAGTTGGAATGTGGAGAGTGCTTTCTACATAAACTAAGCTCCATTGTACTGAGTCTTTTGAGAATATATTTTTGAAATTCTGCAGATGGAGGAAGGCATTGAATCCAAGTCTAACTTCTCTAAATGAATGCCTGAGAAAAAAGAGCTTTTATGTAGTGACCAGGCAATTCTGAAAGCATTCATATCTCTGACAGTGACTTTCATAAGATCTGGGGATGCATAGACATTATTTGAAAAACACTCAAGTATCAAGCCACTTACAGGACCTGAGGGTGAGATCCCCAAGCTATGAGAATGCCGTCAAGTTCTACCTGCCAGCTGAGCCATCTGTCCATTATCATGTTGTTAGCCCATCCCAAATGTGGGGCAATTTCCTTCACACAGAGTCCAAGTAACATGGTTTACTTTGTAATTAAAAGAGCTAAAGGCATTTGTAGACAAGGACTGGTGAAACTAGCTCCAGCTTTAGCACCCTCTCTTTGCCAGATATCATAATTCCCTGAAATTCAATCAGCAGAAGAAAAGTTTGCATATGTGTATATGCACTTAGGATAAGGCAACAGACTAGATTAAATGGCAGTGAATAGCAGTTTAAACTAACATGCAAGAGAAAAGGAATATTTGTTCTGCCGCCCTGGCTGCAAGGATAGTCTTCATCAGCAGAACAAGAGCAAACAAATTGGGATGCGGGAATGATGTCTTGGACTGCAGCTGTTGCAACTGTTTGCTAAGTGAAAGAAAATCAGAGTGCTAACAGAGCACAGAAGCTCAGCCAATGCAAGGTAGATCATTAAGCCACATAAATTTGGTGATGTTTGTATGTCCACAGTTAATGCTCGGGAGTTCTATCTGGGTTTAGGAAGAGTTAAGTACAAACTGTTCATGCTCAGTGGGGGTGGGAAGACCAGAAAGAAACTCCCAAATCAAAATGAAAAATACCTCGTGAATTTAGGTACTTGCAGTACAGGCAGTTACTCCTAAGTAATGACTTTAAGGGAGTCTGCTCTCCTCGGAAACACTACTTCAGTTTGTGAGGCATTTAAAGAAAAAATTATCTTAATTTCAGGTAGGAAAAGACATAAGATCGGTTGGCTTGAGAAGAAGAGTTTGAACAAATAACTGACATAAATAAACAGATGAAAGCCACTGAATGGGTTAAATTTGTTATATCCAAGTCACTGCCAAATCTTCAGCTAAGAACAGGAAGTTTATTGGCAATTTTCTGAAAGAGGAGGAATCCAATGACAAAATGTGAGCCATTTGTCTTCCCAGCCATTAAAAGGAAATTCACTTTAAGGATGTTTCTGGAGTGGCTGCTGCTGCTGCTGTGCCCATTATAATTTATCAGTGTGTCTGCTGGTAGTATTATTATCAGTAGGGGCTCAGGTGGACTTCCATTAGTGCTATCAAACTCCTCACTTGCAAAATATTCACTGACCTAGACAGTATCTATCAAAAGCTTTCAAAGCCTCATCTGCTATGGATACTTTTTCTGCTAATTATTTTCAGCAGGTTTCTCAGATAATTCCTCAGGATGAGTTATCTAGGGAAAAGCAGCAACAACAAACATATTTAATAAATAAAACTGTGTCAGTCATCATCATGTTCATTTATTTACAGGTCATATCCTTCTCAGCCTTCATCTTTTTGTGTGACATTTAGAATATAGACTCTCTCGGAGAGATATTTTCTTATCTATCTCCACTCAGGTCCTAACTTTGATAGGGGTCTTTGGACACCATCACAGTATACATGTTTAAGACTAATATGGCTATATGTAAGAAATGTAAGTAAGCCCACTTATTTAACCATATGTTGCAATAGTTTTGTACCTCTGCTGCTTGCTTTCACTTAAAGCTGTGTTAAATTCATGCCAAGTAATGAAAAGTCAAGCTTGTGTAGTTTCTTTGTCCTATATGTCTACACACGTAGACAGCCTGGGTAAGGGAGGGGTAAGGATACATCTAAGACTAGACAATCTAAAAAAATCTCTTAAAGCTTTGTCAAACAGCAACACAGACTGTTCTACAAGACTGTAAAAAAAGATACATTATATTATCCTGTTAAAAAAGGTCACCTGTAACAAAAATACTGTCCCTAATGACAGGCTTAACTGTTCATCACCTGTTCTTCCTGACCTAATCCTATTAATAAATTTGTAATATTAATTGATATCTTGTTTACATTAATTATTATACTTATTGCAGTTTAATCCCACGAGGCTTACTACAATCACATAAAAAATGCCATGTCNTGGTTTACTTTGTAATTAAAAGAGCTAAAGGCATTTGTAGACAAGGACTGGTGAAACTAGCTCCAGCTTTAGCACCCTCTCTTTGCCAGATATCATAATTCCCTGAAATTCAATCAGCAGAAGAAAAGTTTGCATATGTGTATATGCACTTAGGATAAGGCAACAGACTAGATTAAATGAGCAGTGAATAGCAGTTTAAACTAACATGCAAGAGAAAAGGAATATTTGTTCTGCCGCCCTGGCTGCAAGGATAGTCTTCATCAGCAGAACAAGAGCAAACAAATTGGGATGCGGGAATGATGTCTTGGACTGCAGCTGTTGCAACTGTTTGCTAAGTGAAAGAAAATCAGAGTGCTAACAGAGCACAGAAGCTCAGCCAATGCAAGGTAGATCATTAAGCCACATAAATTTGGTGATGTTTGTATGTCCACAGTTAATGCTCGGGAGTTCTATCTGGGTTTAGGAAGAGTTAAGTACAAACTGTTCATGCTCAGTGGGGGTGGGAAGACCAGAAAGAAACTCCCAAATCAAAATGAAAAATACCTCGTGAATTTAGGTACTTGCAGTACAGGCAGTTACTCCTAAGTAATGACTTTAAGGGAGTCTGCTCTCCTCGGAAACACTACTTCAGTTTGTGAGGCATTTAAAGAAAAAATTATCTTAATTTCAGGTAGGAAAAGACATAAGATCGGTTGGCTTGAGAAGAAGAGTTTGAACAAATAACTGACATAAATAAACAGATGAAAGCCACTGAATGGGTTAAATTTGTTATATCCAAGTCNCTACCCTGGAGCCCTTACTACATGTGTTTAGTATGGGAGGCAACAGGTGGGTGCAGCAGGCAGAAGGGGAGTTCCATAAGATTGTACTAAAAACGCTTTTGAAAAGTGGTAGGCAACCATCACAATCATCACCTACAAATTTATTTTTAACAAAAGGGTGGTTTATGGCTCTCTCTTTTCATTTCTCCCATCATATCGTTGCCCCTTTTAGCACCTATTATTCCTCATACGGTTGCCAGTCATTCCATGCAGCCAGCAGGGTGAGTGAGAACAATCCGCTATGATCAAATGCAGTTGCTGTCTCTCAGCACCCCTTGATCACTCACTGGACTAAAGAAAGTGAGGTGAATGTGGTGGATTTCTACCACTATTTGACGTGACTCACACAGTGCTTTATAATCCACAGCTAAAAGCACACTTGTCAAGACCAAAGGAAGAAAAAATTGCTGTTTGCCTCTTTACTTCAGCTAAGTCAGTTAAGCTAGCAAGCTGGGAAAGAAATGCTGTGTTCTGGCAAGTGTTAACAGAGTGTACACATAATTTTCCTACACGTTTTGCATAACTGTTGGCTCAAAACTTTAAAAAACACTTGTCTCCTGCTTTTTTGGATGGCTATTTTTACAGACGATAACTTACATAAATAAATTCTTAAACTTGGATTCCTTTAAATGTAAAATAACAGCTAGCATTGACACTGTTGCTGCTGTGTCTCCACATGGGTTGACGTCTGCAGTTTGGGAGATCATAGTGAACACAATAATACTGTAGTGGTACTCTGTGTTAGCAATGGGTATTTTTGTCAATCAATTTGAGAGGACTCCAAAGAAATCTGTGGCTTAGCTCTCAGTGGACTACATTGTTACTCCTACTTAACCTGCTGAGTGAAGTCAGTGTAGCTGGGTTTTTAGGTCTCTACAGGAGTAATAAATAAATAAATAAATAAGCAAAACAAATCAAGTTGAAGCCCCGAGGTTATGTGAAGTGAGGTATGACTTGATAAGGACACAAAAAATTGAAAAGAATGTGTGTTCACTTGCAAGTCTGATAGGAGGATGACGTAAAAGAGGCTGAGGAGCCCTACAGGACTGCTGCTATGGTTATATAACCTGTAATANTTCTAAGTGTTCTGGCTTACAAGATCTGGTTATTCAGGAGGTTATTACATAGAGCTGTCTGTCCTGCCACTCTGTGAGGTGCTGCCATATAATGGAAAGGTCAACAGAATGGGTAGCACATCTGCTCCTCAATTTTCAGAGTTTATCATTTTTCAGTTAACTGATACTAGCGTTCACTATTAGAAGATACAAGTCTTGTTATACAACAGTTGATGACAGTTTACCTTTATACATTGGGCTGTGAGTGAATAAGGCAAAAAAAAATCCCATTCATGGATCCCTTTGGACTTGAATCAATTAGCTGTGGGAACAATACATTCTTACTGCAGACATGTTTTGAATAATTTGGAATCCAGGCTTTGCCCCTCGCAACTTGCATCAGTCTGGAAATGTAAAGGAATTGAACGATATCTTCAGGCAGGAGTATCTTGATGCAAGTGAACAGTGACTTTTTGCCAACTCCAGACATTGTGACAGTATGTCAGGGGTGGAAGGGGCTTGAGCAGTGGGCATGGAGTGATTCTTTCTGGCAGAGCAGCTCCTTGGGCATTTCTGTCTGTCAGTGCAAATGACATAAGCCCTAAGGCTGTGCTAGAGGCCAGCTGGATCTAGCTAGCACCCAAAATCCAATTTGTATGTTGAACATTGTGCATGGTATGGATGTGCCATGTGTGTCTGCTGTTTGTCTCTACTGAGTAATTTCAGCCATAGGCAACTTTTCTGTTCAAAACACAGACAAGATAACCAAGGATGATAACAGATTTGCTGGTTTGCCACAAGCTAACACATCTCTGTGATTTTTTTTTANTGGTACTCTGTGTTAGCAATGGGTATTTTTGTCAATCAATTTGAGAGGACTCCAAAGAAATCTGTGGCTTAGCTCTCAGTGGACTACATTGTTACTCCTACTTAACCTGCTGAGTGAAGTCAGTGTAGCTGGGTTTTTAGGTCTCTACAGGAGTAATAAATAAATAAATAAATAAGCAAAACAAATCAAGTTGAAGCCCCGAGGTTATGTGAAGTGAGGTATGACTTGATAAGGACACAAAAAATTGAAAAGAATGTGTGTTCACTTGCAAGTCTGATTTGGAGGAAGCAAGTTTTCAAATAGCAGGTGATACATTTGAATGAGACAAGCAGCTGTTTATGTCTAGTCAGAAGGTGGTTTCTAAGTGTTCTGGCTTACAAGATCTGGTTATTCAGGAGGTTATTACATAGAGCTGTCTGTCCTGCCACTCTGTGAGGTGCTGCCATATAATGGAAAGGTCAACAGAATGGGTAGCACATCTGCTCCTCAANTCCAGCAACAGCAGTCTTGCAGCTCTTTCAGAGCTAGCTTCCATGTCTTCAGTGGCTGCTCTACTGTGCGTTGTAGGTGCACTTCCATTTCTTCCAGTACTAACAGTCCAGGGACCCCCCTGGACTGCTCACATCCTTTCTTCTTTCATACTCAGCTGTGTTTACTACTGTACATTATATCATTTAACAAAAGTTAGGAGGTGTATGTGTGTCTGCTGTTTGTCTCTACTGAGTAATTTCAGCCATAGGCAACTTTTCTGTTCAAAACACAGACAAGATAACCAAGGATGATAACAGATTTGCTGGTTTGCCACAAGCTAACACATCTCTGTGATTTTTTTTTAATGATTTGTGCTTTCTAATCTCCCTAATCCCAGCTGAGAACTCAGATTTGTAGACAGTGATATAAAAATAATCTTATTTGGAATCTATGTTGCATTTGTCAGTAGCTGACTAACCTAATAACACACAGTAAGCAACAGATGTGAATCAATTGACCTAAAAATATTTAGACTTCTAGGCAAAAATCATATTCTTTTGATAGGTAATGCTACC